>PVJI01011385.1:6180-56596 GCA_004026765.1 Micronycteris hirsuta | reverse complement strand
TTGCCTTTCAATTCAGACTCCAATTCCTCCCGCTGGGATCAGCAGCCTCTGCAGAACAGTCCCCAGGTACGCACCAACCTCCGGACTGCTGGGGACCAAGGCTCTTCCTACAGTTGCGCGCGTCTGCTTTGGCAACTCACACACCCCAATCCAGCTCCCTCCCACGGATCCTGGAGCAAACCGGGAAGTTGCTGCAACTGGATCCGCAGACCTCCCGGCTCCCCGTGAGGCCCGAGAGACCCCTTCCCTCTGAAGCAGTCTCCCTACCACTGATCTTTCAGTTTTGTGCGCAGTCCTGGTTGCCAATCTTCCCCCCACACCGGAATACAGCTGGGTGATCGCTCTGCTCCTCCGAAAATCGGCCAGATATCCTGCCAGTGGGCTGGAGGAAAGCGATCACGGTTCTTCCTTCACCGCCGCCATCTTTCGCCGGGGCAGTCATTGGAATCTTGATAGGAATTTTGTTGAATCTACAGATTGTTTTGGGCAGTATGGACATTTTAATGATGTTAATTCTTCCTATCAATGAACACATTTTGTGTTCCATGTATTTTTATCTTCTTCAGTGTAATATAATTTCCCATGGACAGGTCTTTTAAATCCTTGGTTAGGTTTATTCCTAGGTATTTTATTCTTTTTGAAGCAATTGCCAATGGGACTTTTTTCTTGATTTCCTTTTCTGTTAGTTCTTTATTGGCATATAAAAATACAACTGATTTCTGGAATTAATTTTGTATCCTGCTACTTGCTGAATTCATTTATCAATTCTAGTAATTTCTTTGTGGAATCTTTGGGGTTCTCTATGCACAGTATCATATCATCTGCAAATAAGACAGTTTTACTTCTTCCTTTCTAATTTCGATGCTTTTTATTTCTTCTTTTTGTTTGATTGCTGTGGCTACAATTTCCAGTACTATATTGAATAAGAGAGGTGAAAGCAGACATCCCTGTCTTGTTCCTCATCTTAAGGGGAATGCTTGTAGATTTTGCCTGTTGAGTATGATGTGGCAGAGGGCTTGTCATATATGGCTTTTATTATGTTTAGGTATGTGTCCTCTAATCCCACATTGCAGAGAGTTTTTACAATAAATTGGTGCTGGATTTTATCAAAACATTATCTGATTCTATTGAAATGATCAAATGTTTTTTATCCTTCATTTTGTTCATGTGTTGAATCATGTTTATTGATTTGTGAATGTTGTAGCAACCTTTCATTCCTAGAATGAATCCCACTTCATCATTATGTATGATCTTTTTGATGCATTGCTCTATTTGGTTTGCTAATATTTTGCTGAAGATTTTAGCGTCTATATTTATCAGGGATATTGGCCTATAATTTTCTTTCTTTGTAGTGTCTTTATCTGATTTTGGAATAAGGATAATGCTGGCCTTGTAAAATAAGTTTAGGAGTCTTCCCTTCTTTTGAATTTTATGAAATAGTTAGAGAAGGAGAGGTGTTAGTTCTTCTCAGAATGCTTGGTAAAATTCATCTGTGAAGACATCTGGTCCAGGGTTTTTGTCTGTTGGGTGTTTTTGATTACTGCTTCAATTTCATTATGTATAAACTGTCTATTCAGATTCTCTGTTACTTCCTGATTTATTTCTGGAAGGTTCTATATTTCTAGGAATTTATCCATTTTGTTCAGTCTGTCTAGTTTATTGGCATATAATTGTTCACAATATTTTCTTATAATCCTTTCTATTTCTTTGGTGCCAGTTGTTATTTCTCACCTTTCATTTCTGATTTTATTTGGGTCTTTCTCTTATTTTCTTGATGAGTCTTTTTAAAGGTTTGTCAGTCTTGTTTATCTTTTAAAGTAATCAGCACTTGGAGTCATAATTTTTTGTATCATTTTTTAGACTCTGTTTTATTTATATTTGCTCTGATATTTATTTCCTTCTTTCTACTCATGTTGGGTTTGTTTGTTGTTCTTTTTCAAGTTCCTTTAAGTGTGAAGTCAGATTGTTTATTTGAGCTGTTTCTTGTTTTTTTTTTGTTGTTGTTGTTGTTGTTGTTTTTGAGATGGGTCTGTAATGCTATGAATTTCCCTCTTAGGATTGCTTTTCCAGGGTCCCAGAGGTTTTGGATTGTTGTGTCCTCATTTTCATTTGTTTCAAGGTATCTTTTGATTTCTTCCTTGATCATCTTGTTGACCTATTCATTGTTTAATAACATGTTATTTAACTTCTATGTCTTTGTGTGTTTTTCAGTGTTCTTGTGATTGATTTTTAGTTTCATAGCACTAGAGTCAGAGAAGATGCTTGATATAATCTGAATCTTAAATTTCTTGAGACTTGTTTTGTGTCCTATCCTTGAAAACATTCCATGTGCTCTTGAGAAGTATGTATACTCTGCTTCTTTGGGGTAAAATGCTCTGAAGATATCATTTCTGGCCAAGATGGAGGCATAGGTACATATGGTATGCTTCCTTGCACAACCAAAAGAATGATAACAACCAATTTAAAAACAAAAAACAACCAGAACTGCCAGAAAATCAAACTGTATGGAAGTCTGACAATCAAGGAGTTAAAGAAGAGATATTCATCCAACTGGTAGGAGACAGGAAACTGGGTGGAGAGTATGCGTGGCTAGGCCTAGGTTTGCAGAGTTGGGTGGGCAGCTGGCAGACTAGGCAGTCCCACATTCATGTGGGGATAAGCTAGGTGGAATACCAGGACAGTGAGACAAACTACCTAACCCAGCATTCCCATGCAGGAAACTAAAGCCTCAAAACCTCTGGTTGTAAAAACCTGTGGGGGTTGTGGTGGTGGAAGAAACTCCTAGCCTCACAGGAGAACCATTAGAGATTCCCATGGGATTCTAGAATGTACAGAGGCCCACCTACCTGGGAATCTGCATCTGAATGGGCACAATCCACTTGTGGGAAGTGAGGGAAGTGAGGAAAAGTGGGTCAAGAACAGAGCAAGCTAGCAAGCAGCATTGTTCCCTTTTTGACTCCACATACAGCACCACAACGCAGTGAAGTGGGTAGCCGTGTCCTGGCAAATACCTAGGGCTCCACCCCTTACAATGTAACAAGTGCACCAAGATAAAGAAATATGGGGCAAGTGAAAGAACAGATTAAAACTCCAGAAAAAGAGCTAAGCTACATGGAGATAGACTATCAGATGCAGAGTTCAAAACACTGGTAATCAGGATGCTCACAGAAGTGACTGAGTATGTTCACAAAATAGAGGAAGAAGTAAAGGCTACACAAAGTGAAATAAAGGTAAATATATGGGGAACCAACAGTGAAGAGAAGGAAACCAAGACTCAGATCAATGATTTGGAACAAAAGGAAGAAATAAGCATCCAACTGGAACAGAATGAAGAAACAAGAATTCAAAAACATGAGGTCAGACTGAGGAAACTCTGGGACAACTTTAACATTCCAACATCCCAAACATAAGAGTGCCAGAAGGAGAAGAGGAAGAGCAAGAAATTGAAAATTTATTTGAACAAATAATGAAGGAAAACGTCCTCAATCTGGCAAAAGAACTAGACATACATGTCTAGGGTGCTCGGAGTCCCAAAGAAGTTGGATCCAAGAAAAAACACACCAGATACTTCATAATTAAATTAACCAAGATTAAAGATAAGCAGCAAGAGAAAAAGAGAGAGTTACTAACAAAGGAGTTCTAATAAGGCTATCAGCCGATTTCTCAAAAGAAACCTTGCAGGCAAGAAGGGGCTGGAAAGAAGTATTTGAAGTCATGAAAGGCAAGGACCCACATCCAAGATTACTCTATCCAGAAAAGCTATCATTTAGAATGGAAGGGCAGATAAAGTGCTTCCCAGATAAGGTCAAGTTCAAGGAGTTCATCATCAGCAAGCCCTTATTATAAGAAATGATAAAGGACCTTACCTAAGAAAAATAAGATAAACATGAACAGTAAAATGACAACTGAACCTAAAAACAAGAACTAAGCAAACAGCTAGAACAGGAACAGAATCACAGAAATGGAGATCACATGGAGGGTTATCCATGGGGAGGCGGAGCGGGGAGAATGGGGGAAAAGGCACAGGATATAAGAAGCATAAATGGTAGGTACAAAATAGACAGGGGGAGGTTAAGAATAATATGGGAAATGGAAAACCAAAGAAGTTGTATGTACAACCCATGGATATGAACTAAGAGGCAGGGAGAATGCTGGAGGAAGGGGTGGTACAGGGTGGAGGGTGATAAAGGGGAGAAAAATATGGGACAACTGTAATAACATAATCAATAAAATATACTTAAAAAGTTAAAAAATTAAAAAAAAGAAATTCTCTGAAGATATCAATCAAATGCATTTGATCTAGTGTCATTCAAGGGTGCTCTCTATTTGTTGATTTTATGCCTGCAAGATCTATCCACTGAAGCCAATGGAGTGTTAAAATCCCCAAGTATGACTGTGTTTGAGTTGATTTCTCCTTTTACGTCCATCAAGATTTGCATCACATGTTTAGATGCTACTATATTGGGTGTGTAAATGTTTGCTAGGGTTATATCCTCTTGTTGGATTGTTCCCTCTATCATTATGTAGTGCCCATTCTTTGTCTCTTACTATAGCCCTAGTTTTAAAGTCTCTTTGGTCAAACATTAGTACTACTATGGCAGCTTTTTTTTTTTTTCTTTGAATTTGCATGAAATATCTTTCTCCATTCCTTTACTTTTAGTCTGTGTATATCTTTTAATCTGAGATGGATCTCTTGGAGGCAGCATATATGTGAGTCTTGTTTTCTTATCCATTCAGCCACCCTCTGTCTTTTGGTTGGAGTATTTAAGCCATTCACTTTAAGGTTATTATTAATAGATGCATGTGTAGTGCCATTTTATTGTTACACTTTATTCATCTGTTTCCTTTTCTTTTTCTTTTTAAAGCAAGTCCTTTAATATTTGTTGCTGTTCTGGGTTGGTGTTAAACTTCTTTAGCTTTTTCTCGTCTGGGAAGCTCCTTATTTCTCCTTTGATTTTAAATGATAGCCTTGCTGGGTGAAGTAGCCTTGGTTGTTGGTCCTTGCTTTCCATCACTTTGAATATTTCATACCACTCTTTTCTGTCCTGAAATGTTTCTATTGTGAAATCAGATGCCAGTAATTGGTGCTCCCTTGTATGAAATTACCTGCTTTTCTCTTGTAGATTTTAGGATTCTTTCCATGTCCTTAAGCCTTTCATTTTAATTATGATGTGTTTGGGTGTAGGCCTCTTTGAGTCCAACTTGTTTGGGCTTCTCTGAACTTCCTGGACTTGTGTGATGTTTTCCTTCACCAGACTAGGGAAGTTTTCCATCATTATTTCTTCAAGTAGCTTCTACATCTCTTGCTCACTCTCTTCTCCTGGTATTCCCATGCGCAGATACTGTTACGTTTCTTATTTTTTGAAAAGTTTCTTAAGCTCTCCTCATTTTTAAAATTCTTTTTTCTTTTGCATTTCTGCCAGGTTTTTTTTTTCTACCTTGTTTTTAAAAACACTGATTCTATCCTCTGCTTCATTTAACCTAATTTTTATTCCTTCCAATGTATTATTTATCTCAGTTATTGCATTCTTTATTTATGACTCATCCTTTTTTATAGTTTCTATGTCTGTTTTCATGCTTTTGAATATCCTTATAATCATTACTCTAAACTCTCTATTGATAAATTGCTTGCCTCCGTTTCATCTAGTTCTTCTGGAGTATTCTCTTTTTATTTCATTTGGCGTCTGTTTCTTTGCCTTCCCATTTAGGCTGCTTTTTATTTTCCATCTTAGATGTTAAACTAATCAGACATTAAACTGATTAATTGTTAATTTGATCAATCTGCAATCAGCAATCAGGCTTAAGCACCATAGAGTCAGGCAGAGTAATTTTTGCAGGCAGAGCTATTGCTTCCCCTCTGTCTTTTGCCACTTGGAGAGGTGTGGTTTGCCTGAGAAAGATGGCTTCTGCACTATGGGCAATAGCACAGGAAACCTGTTGACTGTTTCTTCAATTCTTTCCCTGGAGCCTTTAGCCCATGACTCTCCTCAAGCGTCTGTAGTTCACTCTGCCTTTTTTCTGTCAGAGCCCTGGGTAAGAGGCTGCAAATAAAATTTTGTGCATTGTCCCTTTATGAGGCTTTCTGCATCTCCAGCCATCTCCCTGACAGACAGAAATTCTGCTGCTTTTCACAGCTGGATGTTATCTAGGTTTCTTTCTGGCTCTGCTAGTGTAGACCTACTTGGAGTTCAGACCCACGGTTTTCAGGGAGAACACTTCAGCCACTGAAATATCCCTCCAGAACTTCAGCCGCTGCCTATGTGAGCCCAGTCAGCCCTCTTGTGCCTCCTCTGCACTCACTACCAAACAAGTTGTGGTTTCTTCCATTTCTCTGTGGTTATAAAGCTTCTCCCCAGCTAGTGTTCAGTTGGTTATTCATGATGATTTCTCACCAATTTAGTTTAATTCTAGATTGGTCCTTGGAGGAGGTTAGTGTAGCTTCCACTTACTCCTCTGCCATCTTGGATCTACGCTGTGTTATCATTATTTTTATTTTAAATATCTGATAGTTGTGCACTGATATCTCATTTTGATTTTAATTCATGTTTTTCTGCAACAGTTATTAATGATGTTAACAAAAATTGTGTGCTTTTTTGCCACCTGTGTAACCTCATCAGTTAAATGTCTGTTGATGTCTCTGTTGACCATTTTCTATTTGGATTTTTTTTACTGTTGAGCTTTGAGAGTTCTTTCTATATTCTAGCTACTATTCTTTTGTCTGATATATGGTTTGCAAATATTTTCTCTCAGCATGTAGCTTGTATTTTAATCATTTTAACAGTGTCTTTTGCAGAGAAAACATTTTTAATTTTTATGAAGTTCAATTTGTCAGTTTTTCCTCTTATAGATTGCATTTTTGGTTTCAAGTCTGAGAACTCTTTTCCTAGTTCTAGGTCCTGAAAATATTTTCCTATTTTTAAAAAGTTTTATAGTTTTACATTTTACATTTAAGTTCATAATCTGTTTTGCATTCATTTTTATATAAGATATGAGGTTTAGGTGGCATTTCTCTTTCTTAAGTCCTTCATTCCCATCTTCCTTCCTTCCTCCTTCCCTTCCTTTTCTTTTCTCTCTCCCTCCCTTATACTATTCCCTTCTCTCTCCTCCCTTCCTTCCTTCCTTCCTTTCGTTTTTATTTCCTGTTATGTCCAATTATTATAGCATCATTTGTTGAAAAGGCTATCCTTTCTCCATTAAATTGCTTTTTCACTTTTGTCAACAATCAGTTGGGCATATTTATATGTGCAAAGTACTTAGTATATCGCCTCCTACATTGTCAATGCTAAGAAAATTATATATTGTATTACTAAAATATTATTACTATTACAAGATAATAGTATAATTGAAACCTTACTGCAAACAAACAGACATAAATAAAAAGAATGAACTTAAATCAAAGACAAAGGAAAACTGAAAACAATACAAGTTATGTCACACTCACTGGACAACTTCTCATCATAAATGGTACCATGCTTGAGATAATTGCTGCTGCTATAAATTAGCAAAACTGAAATTCCCTGAGCAGAAAATTTAATGTGATATGAACTAACTACACGTGCAAAGATGACTGCATGTGGCTTAGGAAATAAAGGAAAGCTAAACTGGTTCCTGTAATGGGTAGAAATGCCTCAGAAGCTAAAGAAAGGAATATTATATGAAGTGCCTCCTAAATGTGAATTCTCATAAACTGAATGGGCACAGCTTGGATTATAACTGTATTTATAGTTCACTTGGTACTTATAAAATTGATTTTGGGCTTAAAATATTCCCCTTCTCTAACTTTTGAGTTATGCTTCTCCAATATAATTATGAGCTCCGTTGGCAGTAGTTACTAAGAAAATGTAGAACTAAGAACTTTGGGAGCTTTGTTGCTTCACTGATGTCGAGGTGCCTACAAATGACTGCCCTCTCTTTTCTGTTAAGCCCTAGTGACACATGAGGTGATCTTTCTCCTCTTGACAGCACAGTCAGGACTTCCCTAGCCCTCAGACCTTGATTTATTTTTATTAAGTCCTCATTGTCAAACTGACATAGCATTTACCCAGCATGAACAATATCCTTTCTGAAAGTCTCCTACATACTTTTATCCATCAATTTATCATCTCTTTAATACTCAGAAAAGATAAACACCCAATTCTCCATGGTCTGGTATCTCTCCTTAACATTCATTATAGCAAACCGCCCCAGGTTCTGCCAGAAAGGCTTAAATTGATTCCTGCCTGTATGTCCCAGCTGGGGCTCCTGGCTTCATGTCAGTCCCCAGGCCTACAGATGAGCTGGATGTATTTTGAATGCAGCTGTAGACCTTTTAAAAGAGCATAAGCCAAAATGAGTTTATAATCCCTGGAATGCATGCTCTATGTAGGCTTTTCATTTGTTTTTGGAGAAATCCCAGAGCTGGCATTTTCAGATAGAGTTTCACTGGCCTCAACCCTATTGTACCCAGGAGGGGATTTTTGTTTCTTTGTTCATCTGCTGGACTCTCTATTGCCTTTGTGACATTTTGGTTATATTTCTGCCTATTACAGAATGAAAGAAAGGTATATGTTCTTGGTGGAAAGTCTTTAGATTCAGAATAGGTATATCCACATATGCTAGTATAAGCTGTTAAAATAGAGGATGTGATATAAAATATATCTATTTAAATACATGCTGTACTTATGATGGAGAAGTAGGTTTCAGGCACAAGGATGGATGGTTGATTTTTAGTGGAGAGAGCATGAGACATGAAATTAATAAAAAGGGATCTATTTTACTTTGTTAAGTCTTAGAATATTGTTGAGCCTCTCCTTATGTTTGTTGTTACAACATTTGTTATATGTTTAACATATCAAATACATGCTTTAAGCCACATTAGCTTGATAAGGCTAAACAACATACTTTCAAAATAGAGCAAAGAACTGGAAAATGGGATTGACTTATAATCAAGCTAATATAGTAATCTATATGTGACAGATGTTAATAATTCTCTCATAAAATTGTTTCATCTTACTTTGAGAGGTATACAATTCTTCCTTTGTGGAATTCTAAACTTACAGAATTAAATAAGAAGTAATTCATTTTACATAACCTGGACTGTGGTTACCAAGAGGGTACAACATGTTTCCTCTCCTCCTCTTTTCTTCCTAACAAATAACAAAACAATTTTGGGGGCAAATAAGAATGCCTTTGACATCTTTTTTAAAAGTATATTTTATTGATTATGCTATTACAGTTGTCCCATTTTTCTCCCTTTCATCTTGCACCCCTCCGTCCTCCAGCATTTTCCTCCCCACCTTTAGTTCATGTCCATGGGTTGTACAGATACGTTGTTTGGTTTCTCTATTTTCTATACTATTCATAGCCTTCCCCTGTCTATTTTGTACCTACCATTTATGCTTCTTATTCCCTTTACCTTTTCCCCCTCCCCCTTCCCACTAATAACCCTCCATGTGATCTCCATTTCTGTGATTCTGTTCCTGTTCTGTTTGCTTAGTTCTTGTTTTCAGGTTCAGTTGTTGATAGTTGTGAGTTTGTTGTCATTTTACTGTTCGTGTTTTTGATCTTATTTTCTTAGGTAAGTTCCTTTATCATTTCATATAATAAGGGCTTGCTGATGATGAACTCCTTGAACTTCGCCTTATCTGGGAAGCACTTTATCTGCCCTTCCATTCTAAATGATAGCTTTTCTGGATAGAGTAATCTTGGATGTGGGTCCTTGCCTTTCATGACTTCAAATACTTCTTTCCAGCCCCTTCTTGCCTGCAAGGTTTCTTTTGAGAAATCGGCTGATAGCCTTATTAGAACTCCTTTGTAGGTAACTCTCTCTTTTTTTCTTGCTGCTTATCTTTAATCTTGGTTAATTTAATTATGATGTGTCTTGGTGTGTTCCCCCTTGGGTCCAATTTCTTTGAGACTCTCTGGGCTTCCTGGGCTTCCTGGAAGTCTATTTCTTTCACCAGATTGGGAAAGTTCTTGTTTGTTATTTGTTCAAATAAGTTATCAACTTTTTGTTTTTCCTCTTCTCCTTCTGGCACTGCTATGATTCGGATGTTGGAATGCTTAAAGTTGTCCCAGAGGTTCCTAAGCCTCTCTTCATTTTTTTTGAATTCTTCTTTCTTCACTGTGTTCTGCTTGGATGTTTATTTCTTCCTTTTGTTCCAAATCATTGTTTTGAGTCCCGCTTTCCTTCCCTTCACTGTTGGTTCCCTGTATATTTTGCTATATTTCATTTTGTGTAGCCTTCATTTCTTCCTTCATTTTGCTGCTGAGCTCATTCAATTCTGTGAGCATCTTGATTACCAGTGATTTGAACTCTGCATCAGACAGATTGTCTATCTCCATGTAGCTTAGTTTTTTCCTGGAGTTTTGATATGTTCTTTCATTTGGCCCATATTTCTTTGTCTTGGTGTACCTGTTATGTTGTAAGGAGGTGGAGCCTTAGGTATTCACCAGGGCAGGGTAACCCTCTTTGCTGTATTGTGGTGCTGTCTGTGGGGGAGGATTCAGAAAGGGACCAATGCTGCTCACTTGCTCCATTCTAGCCTCACTTTCCAATGAACTCTCCTGTGAGACTGGGAGTTTCTTCCGCCTTTGTACCCCCCACAGCTTTTTATGACTAGAGTTTTTGAGTCTTTAGTTTCCCGGTCAGCCAGTTCCCCCTCATCCACCCAGTCCTCCAGCTGCCACCTTTCTGTGCATCCTCTCCACCTGTCTGCCTGTCTATGCCCCTCCTACCAGTCTGGATGAATGTTTTTTTAACTCCTTGGTTGTTGGAGTTCCATGCAATTTGATTTTATGGCTGTTCTGGTTGTTTATTGTTTTTAAATTTCTTGTTATCCTTCTTTTGATTGTGTGAGGAAGCAAAGTGTTTCTACCTATGCTGGAAGATGCTTTTGACATCTTAAAGTTTAAAATCAGAACCTTATGGATTATAGTGGACTTGGGAAATGTGAAGAAGGACAGTAGGACCATCTCATCATAGTGAGACAGCTATGATCTCAGGAGGAGAAGGCTGAGTGTGTCAGAGTGGGTCTGGCTAGTCATGGACATGATGGAAGGAGAACAAGGGGCTGGTGTGGGCAGGGCCTGTTCAGCTTCCTGAAGGGGAGAGGTCTCTTGGTTAGTGCACCCAAGCATTATGCTTTCTTTCTTTTTTTATTTTTTAATTTTTGGCAGGAATAACTCAATATTAGATGAATAGGTCTTAACTATTTCTTCTTGAGAGTCATTTCTTAACATACTGTGTCCCTTAATTCTAATTCCTTAACTTTTTAGCAACATTCAGATAACTTGGTGTACCAAATAAACCAGACAGGGAATGACCATGATTATTCAGTCTCTTTGAGAGTTATGTTTCTCGCTATAAATCAGTAACCTGACATTCTACTCAAACTTTGATTTTCCTCATTAATTCAGTAGATACATATAGATCACTTGTTATGTGCATAGCTTGCTTAAAGGAAAGAAAAGCAGTACTTTGATCTTTTCTTTTTAAAATTATTATTATTTTTTATTGACTTTATTGGGGTGACATTTGTTAATAAAATTATATAGGTTAAGGTGTACAATTTTACAATATATCATCTGCACATTGTATTGTGTGTTCACCATCCCAAGTCAAGTCTCCTTCCATCACCATTTATCCCCCTCCCCCACCCTGCACCCCCACCCCCTACCCCCTTCCCTCTGGCAATCACCATACTGGTGCCTGTGTCTATGACTCTTTTTTTTATTTCTTTGCTTAATGCCTTTACCCTTCTCACTCAGTCCCCAACACCCCCACCCCCGACAGCTGTAAGTAGGAAAGTTTGCTGTGTTGATGTGAACAACTCAGCCTTCTTAAGGTGCAGAATTCTCATCGTGAATTAATAAAGGGCACTGTGTTGTGTGTGTGTGTGTGTATTTGAGTATCTGTGTTTGATTAATCATGTGAGTCTGTTTCTGTGAGATACAGTACCTCTTGATGAGACAGCAACCTCAGTTTTCTGAGCCTGTAAGTTGATTTTACCCTGGTACACTTTCCATACTGAATTATCTAACAGACAGCCAGAGGGCTTTGCCTTCTTGTGCATTGAAGTGCAATATTTGTACTTCATCTTTGTATAAAACGTATTAGGAACTCTGTGCAAACAAAGTCATCCCTCTCTGATACCTGAGAGGACACAGCTGCCCTAGAAAGAGGATTGCTGAAGAAGTTTTTCTTCTCTATTTAGCAGTCCTAGCCCATAGCATCAGATATAGCACTAGATGAGCATTCTCTTATTTGAGTAAAAAACTCAAATCAACCACAGGGAAAACTCCAACTCAAGGAGCACTTGGCAGTTAACAGAACAATAAGCCCTTGCAATTTTCTTTTCAGGTCACATTTACCTTAATAAAAAAGGATTGTTCTATTTTCAAAACATGGCAGTCTTTATCCCTCCCTAACAAATAAAAGTCAGTTTTCTCAACAATAACTCTTGACGAGAATGTTTAAAGCCACCTTTGGGTGCTCCCTATTTTCTACAAATTAGTTAGTAGAATACATGCTTGGTTTAACTTTGCCATAACCTTGCTGTGTGAGCCAGATGAAGCTGGGCCTTAGTTGTCTCATTTTTGATGAGAGCATTGGGATAGATAACAGATTCTAAAATTATTCTTAGCAGCTTGACTCTTTCTATATAAAATCTTATATAGAACCCCAGTACATAACACAGATAAACACAGTGTTCAGGTTGCAGCCAACCCTGCTGGCTTGCTTACTCCCTTTCTCCTCTCACCTACACAATACCCCCTTCATAGGATTTAGTTCAGCTTGAAAATCACTGTAGTAGATGGTCTCTGAAGTGCCTTTCACATATGAATATCTAAAAGTCTACTTACAATATTGCCTCCTTTTAATTCTTACGTATCATGCCGGTGTATGACTGTCTGCCCATCCATCCATTTATCCACCCATCCACCATCCATATGTATGTGTGTATATATGTATTATCTATCTATCTATCTATCTATCTATCTATCTATCTATCTATCTATCTATTATCTATCTGTCTGATCTGATTAAGAACGCAGCTCTGGAATGAGAATGAGTTTGTGTTCTGATTCTTCCACTTAACTGGCTATGTGACCTACAACAAGCTGAGTAACCAAGCTGTGATTCAGTTCTCAGTTGTGGAGAGGAAGGCAGATGATGGGGCTAGTCCATAGTGCTAGTGAACCAGAGGTTGGTGGCAGCTCTTCTTTTCAAACTGCTGATCATGGCAACAGAATGAGATCCTGTCTAAAGCTGGGATAATGCAAACTAAATATTTACATAACATGTGTACTGGCTTTTAACTTCATTGGACATTGCAGGACTTCGAACCCCTTAAAAGCCCAAACTGGTATTTTTTTCTAAGTTCTCAGATGTTTGGGTCAAATGAGCTCACAAATGTTAGCATTTATATTTCTCCTATTTCCTGGACCAGACTCCTTTCTTGGATTCTAGGCAGTCATCTGGGTACTGTGGTGCCTTCTGCTGGGCCCTGCCGAGCCAGTGGGCACCGCCCCTGCCATAGCATCAGGGCCACCGTTTTTTGCCCTGTCTGTTGAGTAGCCCTCACCTTGGTACAATGGAGCCCATAAGGCAGGAAAGCGGTGTAATGTTCTTGGGTGAAGAAGAGGCCAAATGCCTCTTTCCTCATCTCTCTCATGTTCCTTCAGGGGAGCAGGGCCCCCAAAGTCCACATTGCCATGGAGTCCTGAGGCCAGCACAAGAGCCTAAGTGCATAGATCTAGAACCTCCTTCCTGCCACCTCAGCATCTTTTAATTCCTAAATATAGAGAGGTGCCACTTTGGGGAGTAGCATGGGAAAGGGAGGAATCTCAAAGATGGTATTCACATAAAGCAGTTGCTTAAATGGAAAGACTCAGATCTGCTCTAAACGGGTAAATTTCAGATCTTTGCGCCTATATCTTTACACCATAGTCACCTCATTGAGTGTCAAAGTGCTCTCCTTCTGTTCCAGGGAACTTATGAGTATTCAGGATGTTGACATGTGGGTTGTTCATACAAGATATTTGGGAAAGTGGGTGTAACTGAGAAGTGTGTTCAGGGCACTGGAGATCCCCCTGCCCAGATACACACAGTGAGAAGAGCTGACTTTGCAGCAGCAGGTGGTTCTCTCCAGATTGCTGCCAAAGGGACAGTTTGGCTCTGAGTCAGCTTCTCGCATATAGATTGTAGGTTCAGTTCTATGGAAAACATTTTCAAACAAATGAGTTATGAATGCCTTAAGAAACACTATGACTATTCTCTTGAAACTCACACAAAAGGACTCCATTAGATGTTTCTATGCGGTGTTTGTAAAGTCATAGTTTTGACAATTCCTTTCTGCCATACCTTTGAAGAGAACTGGAAATAAAAGCCCAGAGCAGGCACTCACCACTTTTTGCTTGTGGCCAGGGCACCATTACATCTAAAGTCATTCGGGGCAGTCCTTGGGTGACCTTTAATTCCCTTCCTCCCCTTCATTCCCTGTGTCTAGTCTATCATTAATCTTCTCAATGACCACTCTTAAAGTCTTTCCTATCTCCATGTTAATTACTTCCAACTTTATTTTATTTTTTTTTAAGATTTTATTTATTTAATTTTAGACAGAAGGGAAGGGAGAAAGAAAGGGAGGGAGAGAAACATCAATGTGTGGTTGCCTCTCACGAGGCCCCGACTGGGGACCTGGCCTGCAACCCAGGCATGTGCCCTGCCTGGGAGTCGAACAGGCGACCCTTTGGTTCGCAGCCCACGCTCAGTCCACTGAGCTACACCAGCCAGGGCTAATTACTTCCAACTTTATATCTTGGCTGTGGCTTTTTAGTTTTCTCATCGACAATGTGATGCTTCTGAACCATCTGACATGATGTTGAGACTCTAACATCCCAATTTTTTGTCCCACTCTAAGTTAAAATGACCCTACCAACTTCCTTTCCTCCTCCTACATTCAGCATTGCATTTGACAATAATCTGTGAGAGGAACAGATTGTAAATGCAGTACATCTCATCAAACCAATGCCCCCATTTGGAAATGAGAGGCTGGGGATTTCCATAAAAAGCCTGCACTAAGCCCTTCTATATCCTTCGTTCATTTTTCTTGTATTATTTGTGTCATTAGATTTGAGGTAAAGTCCACAGCTCACCTATTGCCCCAGGCCACTGCACCCTACAACCGCCACAAGCATGGTCTATTCATTGCCCATGCCATAAGCAGGCTGCCTTTGTGATCCTATGCATTGCAAGACCTATTCTCTCTCTACCAACTCACATCAACCTATATTTCTCCCTGCCCATGAAGCCTTCCTTATGTGATCACTGAAAGTTTCACTGAGTTCTTTCTTCCCTCTGAATTTTTACAAATGGTAACTTGAGTGGCACAGACTAATTACAGTGGGACTTCCATGCCTCAGTCTGTAGTAGAGATGTTCTGACTTTTCCATTCATCCCCTTTTGCCTGGGAAATTATCAGAGAATAATCAATCTCTCTTTTCTGTTTGCTTATTTTTTGGGTAGATAAATCCATTCACATAGATATCAATGCCAGTTATTCTACCAGCAACTGGACTATGAGCTAAAGTCACTATAACTCATAGTTACTTCATATCTCCGGAGTTTTTAACATCTTCCTCTGCATGGGATGCATGCTGTAAAAATAAATACTCATTGACTAATATTTACTGATTAACATGAACCATTAGTGGAACATATAATCAGCTCCACAATTATTAGATAAAGTGAAATAACTGTTATCCTGGAGGCCACAACACATGTTTCAGGACAGAGTGAAGAATACCTTCAAAATAATAATAATTAAAGCTAATATTTATGGAGTGCTAATTAAGCACAAATTTCCCAGCACTCTTCTAGACATCTTTACCTGTGAGGTAGGTATCATGATTATCCCCGTTTTATAGAGGCATAGATATTGATTGTAGAATCAGAATCTGAACCAATAAAATCTGGCTCCATACTTAGCTACTGCATTAATGCCTTCAGGTTGTTGGACGTTAGCAATCAGAAACAGCACTCAGAAAGGGTGGCAAGAAGTATGCACAAGGTTTTGCTGTGGACTTGGCAATGACTAAGTCAGTTTTTACATGTCCCACTGGTGAAAAAGACTGTGAGCATCACTCCTTTTAACTACTGATAAGCACTTTAGGACATAGTCACATGTTATACCAATCACAACAGCAGTGGCAACTCCAAATATAAGGATAATATAAGATACAAATTTGATGATGAATATGCTTTTAGAGATCTTGCTTCTGTTTATATTAATGTATGAGACACAAGTTTCTAAATATTGCATTAGTTTTTCTGTAGAAGGCCAGATAGTAAATATTTTAGGGTCTCTCAGGGTCTCTGACAACTACTCAGCTTGGCCATCAAAGTGCAGACATAGCCATAAACACTATGCAAATGAATGGGCTTGGCTGTGTCCCAGTAATACCTTATTAGCAAAAATAGACAGTGGCCTGGGCTTGGTCTGTGGCCCTTAGTTTGGGGACTTTTGATTTAGGTAAATAATTTCTGTCCTGTCAGGTTACCACTGGGATTGTACAATGTTGAATCCACATCTTTCAAATTATTCCCTATGTACTTTTCTTAAGAACCACTGAATAATGGAAATTTTATGCTTTTCTGACAGGTTTCTGTCTTCCCACCCCTGGATTTTTAAAAATGTTTCCCAAGTATTAAATTAATTAATTCAGGGCTCTAAAAGCAACAGCAGATGCTATGCTTTGCACATTGCTTTGCATGCATTGACTTTTAAGGACCTGGGGAAGGCACACATACTGAATTTTAGTTTCTTGTAGTTTAGATGCTTCATATTTGTTTCCACCCCTTAGTTCCCAAATAACATGAGGGGAAGTAGAGTAGCAGAAGGGGGAAAAGATAGAGAAAGGAAATAAGGAGAGTCAGAAAAAGAGAAGAGGGAAAAAGGCTGAAGGAGTAGGGGAGCCTGGAGTATAAAGAAAAGAACTATTTGTGGCATTCTAAGACTCAGGCTACTGTGATTAAGAGCAAATTATGAAATACCTTCCATGGAATAGCATATGACAGCCCTTTCTAATAAACACACATGATAATTACACTAAGTAGGTGTCTAGAACAATGGGACCAGCACAATTAAAGGTTTTACAAAACCCATAGAACTCCAAATTCTGCAGTTTTAGGATAAAAGCATGTAAAGAAATGTTATTTGATTTTCTTTTTGTAATAAGTGACTTTTCTTCTTTAAATGAAAGTGGTAGAATATCATTCTTGACTACAGGACAGTTGCTGTAAACAATGGTGAGTCCTCATTTGATCTTTCTATTTACAGACATGTGTATGAGAAATGCATGCCATGAGTTTGATCAACCTTGAGGAAAAGGACCATTTTTATTTTTATTTATTTATTATTTCTCTTAATTTTTATTGTCATTTTATTACAGTTGTCCCTATTTCCTCCCTTTGCCCTCTGCTGTGCAGCACCCCCACTCACCACTCCCATAGTCAATCCCAACACTGTTGTCCATGTCCAGGATCACTCATACATGTTCTTTGACTAGTCTCTTCCCCTTCTTTCCACCATCCTCCTCCTCCCCCTCACCTCTGAACACCCTCAGTTTGTTCCATGTTTCCATGCCTCTGGCTCTATTTTGCTCATTAGTGTATTTTGTTCATTAGATTGTTCTTATAAGTGAGATCATATGGTACTTGTCTTCCACCGATTGGCTTATTTCACTTAGCATAATATTCTCCAGTTCCATCCATGCTGTCACAAAAGGTAGAAGTTCCTTCTTTCTTTGTGCTGCACAGAATTCCATTCTGTAAATATATCAGTGTTTTGATCCATGCATCTACTGATGGGCACTTAGACTGGTTCCAGCACTTGGCTATTGTAAATTTTGCTGCTATGAACATAGGGATGCATAAGTTCTTATGAAGTGGCATTTTCAGGATTCTTAGGGTATATTCCCAGCAGTGGAATCATTGGGGCAAAAGGCAGTTCCATTTTTTACTTATTTGAGGAAATGCCATACTGTTTTCCACAGTGGCTACTCCAGTCTGCATTCCCACCAAAGTGCACTAGGGTTCCCTTTTCTCTACATCCTTGCTAGCACTTATTTGTTGATTTATTAATGACAGCCATTGTTATGGGTGTGAGGTGGTACCTCATTGTAGTTTTAATTTGCATCTCTTTGATGGGGAGTGATGTTGAGCATCTTTTCATGGGCCCTATTTGTATGTCCTCCTTAGAGAAGTGTCTGTTCAGGTCCTTTGCTCATTTTTTTACTTGGATTGTTCATCTTCCTGGTGTTGAGTTATATGAGTTCTTTATATATTTTGGAGATTAAACCCTTGTCCAATGTATTGTTGGCAAATATGTTTTCCCATATGGTTGGTTCCCTTTTCATTTTGATGATGGTTTCTTTAACCATGTAGAAGCTTTTTAATTTAATATAGTCCCATTTTTTCCTTTATTTTCCTTATCTTAGGAGATATATCAGCAAAAATATTGCTATGTGGGATATCTGAAATTTTACTGCCAATGTTTTCCTCTAGGACTTTTATGGTGTCATGACCTATATTTAAGTCTTTTATCCATTTTGAGTTTTTTCTGGTATATGGTGTAATTTTGGTGGTCTAATTTCATTTTTTTTTTTACCTGTACCAGTCCAGTTCTCCCAACACCATTTACTGAAGAGGCTATTTTTATTTCATTGTATGCTTCTGCCCCTTTTGTCAAATATTAATTGACCATAGAGCCATGTATTTATTTCTGGGCTCTCTTCTATTCCATTGATCTATGTGTCTGTTCTTGTGCCAGTATCAGACTGTTTTGATTACAGTGGCCTTGTAGTATAGTTTCGTATCAGGTATTGTGATCCCTGCTACTTTGTTCTTCTTTCTCAATATTGCTGAGGCTATTCTGGGTCTTTTTTGGTTCCATATAAATTTTTGAAATATTTGTTCTAGATAATAGATCTGTGAAATATGCCATTGGTGTTTTAATAGAAATTGTGTTGAATCTATAGATTGCTTTGGGTAGTATGGACATTTTAATGATGTTAATTCTTCCAATCCACAAACACAGTATATGCTTCCATTTATTTGTATGTTCCTCAATTTCTTTCTTCAGTGTTCTATAGTTCTCTAAGTAGAGGTCTTTTACCTTGGTTAAGTTTATTTCTAGGTACTTTATTTTTCTTGTTGCTATAGTAAATGGGATTTTTTTCTGAGTTTCTCTTTCTGATAGTTAATTACTTGTGTACATAAATGACATCAAGTTCTGAATATTGACTTTGTAACCTGCTATTTCACCAAATTCATTTATTAGATTGAGTAGTTTTTTGGTGGAGCCTATAGGGTTTTCTATGTATACTATCATGTTGTCTGTGAATAATGACAGTTTTATTGTCTCCTTTCCAATTTGGATTCCTTTTATTTCTTTTTGTTCTCTGATTGCTATGACTAGAACATCCAGTGCTATGTTGAAAGAGAGAGAAAAAAGTGGACACCTTGTCTTGTCCCTGATCTTAAGGGGAAAGCTTTTAGTTTTAGTCTGTTTAATGTGATGTTGGCAGCAGGTTTCTTGTACGTGGCCTTTATTATGTTGAGATATGCTCCCTGTATTCCCACTTTGGCAAGTGTTTTTATCATGAATGGATGCTGGATTTTATCAAATGTTTTCTCAGCATCTATTTGATATGATCGTGTCATTTTTGTCCTTCATTTTGTTAATGTAGTATATTATGTTTACTGATTTTTGAATATTGTAACATATAAAGGAGCTCTGATAAGTCCTCTTATCCCTGCATCCCTGGGATGACTACCACTTGGTCATGGTGTATGATATTTTTTATGTATTACTGGATCCTGATTGCCAATATTTTGTTGAGGATTTTCGCATCTCTGTTCATCAGCAACATTGGCCTGTAGTTTTCTTTTTCTGTTGTCGTTATGTTGTTTTGGAATTAGGATAATACTGGCCTCATAAAAAGAGTTTGGGAGTCTTTCATATTCCTGAATTTTTTTGGAATAGTTTGAGAAGGATGGGAGTTAGTTCTTCTTTGAATATTTGGTAAAATTCACCTGTGAATCCATCCAGACCAGAGCTTTTGTGTGCCGGAAGATTTTTGATTACTGCTTCAATTGCACTAGTTGTTATTGGTCTATTTAGGCATTCTGCTTCTTCTTGATTGAGTTTTGGAAGATTCCAGAAATTTACCCATTTCTCCCAGGTTGTCCAATTTCTTGGGATATAGTTGTTCATTGTAATTTCTTACAATCCTTTGTACTTCTGTGGTATTGTTTGTGACTCTCCTCTTTTATTTCTGATTTTATTTATTTGGGTCTGCTCTCTTTTTTCTTGATGATTTTGGTTAGAGGTTTGTCAATTTTGTTTATCTTTTTAAAGATCCAGCTCCTGGATTCTTTTATCCTTTGAATTTTTTTTTTTTTTTTTTTTTGCCTCTATGTCATTTATTCTGCTCTGATCTTGACTATTTCCTTCCTTCTACTCACTCTGGGCTTTGTTTGTTGTTGTTCCTCTAGTTCTTGTAGACGTAGGGTTAGGTTGTTTATTTGAGATTTTTCTATTTTCTTTAGGTAAGCTTGTATTGCGATGAACTTCCCTCTCAGGACTGCCTTTGCTATTTCTCATTGGGGTTGTTGTGTTTCATTTCATTCATTTCCAGATTTTTAAAATTTCTTCCTTAATCTCATTGTTAACACATTCATTATTTAATAACATGTTATTCAGTATCCATGTATGTAAATGTTTTTTACTTGGGATTGGTTTCTAGTTTCAAGCCATTGTGATTCAAGAAGATCTTTGTTATGATTTCAATTTTCTTGAATTTGTTGAGGCTTGTGTTGTGTCCTACCATGTGGTCTATCCTTGAAAATGATCCATGTGTTTTTGAGAAGAATGTATATTTTGCTCCTTTGGGGTAAAATATTCTGTAATATCAATGAATTCCATTTGATTTAGAGTGTCATTCAAAGACACAATATTCTTGTTGATTTTGTGTTTGGAAGATCTATCCATTGTTGACAGTGGGGTGTTAAAATCCTCTACAATGACTGTATTCCTGTCTATCTCTTTCCTGAAGTCCTCCAAGATTTTCCTTATATCTTATGGTACTCCTATGTTGGGTGCATATACAGGGTCCAGCAGAAGCAATGCCTGCTTAAGTATGGTTGGTAGGGTAATGATATGGGTGTAATAGTTTATAGTTTTAATTTGAACATTTCACCTAAAATGTCATATGGTGTACTTGAGTGTGATATTGTTATGGTACAGAATTACATGCTTATGAGTTTGTAATAAAAATTTTGTAATAAAAAAGGAGCATTATTTGTGCCAGAACCTGTATGTTTACAAGGGTTATATCCTCTAGTTGGACTACTACCTTAAGTATTATGTAGTGACTTTTTTTGTCTCTCATTATGGCTTTTGTTTTGAAGTCCATTTTGTCAGATGTAAGTATTGCTACTCCAGCTTTTTTTCATGTCCAGTTGCTGGAATATTTTTTTTTTCCATCCCTTCACATTCAGCCTGTGTAGATCTTTTTCTCTGAAGTGGGTCTCTTGTAGACAGCATATATGCGGGTCATATTTTCTTATCTATTCTGCTGACCTATATCTTTTGATTAGAACATTTAAACCTTTTACATTTAAGGTTATTATTGATAGGTACTTATTCATTGCCATTTTCCCCTTTGTACCTGTGTTCCTTTCTCTCTCACTGTTTTTTTTCTTTTTAAAACAGTCCCTTTAGCAGATATTGCAATGCTGGTTTGATGGAGATGTACTCTTCTAGCCATTTTTGTCTAGGAAGACCCTTATTTTGCCTTCCATTTTAAATGAGAGCCTTGCTGGGTAGAGTGGTCTTGGTTGCAGGCCTTTGCTTTTCATTACTTGGAACATTTCTTGCCATTCCCTTCTGGCTTGTAGTGTTTCTGTTGAGAAATCATCTGATAGACTTATCAGAGCTCCTTTATATGTTACTAGATATTTCTCCCTTGCTCCCTTTGAGATTCTCTCTTTGTCTTTGAATTTTGCCATTTTAATTATGTGTCTTGGAGTGGGCCTCTTTGGGTTCATCTTGTTTGGGACCCTCTGTGTGTCCTGGACTTGTGTGACTTTTCCCTCACCAAGCTAGGAAAGTTTTCTGCCATTACGTTTTGAAACAGATTTTCTATACTTTCCTCCTTTTCCCTTTTCCTGGTATCCGTATGGTGCAAATATTATTACTTTTAATCTTGTCCTGCAGCTCACTTAAACTATTTTCATTCTTTTTGAACATTTTTTTCATTTTGTTGCTCTGACTGGGTGTTTTTTCCTACCTTATCTTCCAAGTTGCTGATTTGATCCTCTGCTTCATCTAGCCTGTTCTTGATTTCTTCTAGTATATTCTTCATTTGAGATATTGTATTCTTCATTTCCTCCTGGCTCTTATTCATAGTTTTCTATGTTATTTTTTATGCTGATGTAGTTCCCACTAAGTTCCTTGTAGCTATCATAAAGTTCCTTATAGTTCTCATTGAGTTCCTCATAACCATTATTTTGAACTCTATGTCTCATAGAGTGCTTGCCTCAATTTCATTTAGGACTCTTCCTGGGGATTCTTCCTTTCCTTTTGATTGAAGGTTGTTTCTTTGTCTTCATATTTTAGGCAGCTCTTTTTGTTTTTGCATTTTAGATGGATCTGCTTTGACTCCCATTTTTGTGGAGTGGCCTTCTGTGGTAGGAGACCTGTGACACTCAGTCGTACAGTTTCCTCGATCTCCTGAGCTGGGTGCCCTTGGGATGCCCTTTATGCCATTTATATGGGCTTGTTTATTATAATTTGGTTTTGGTTGTTGTTGGGTCATTCTTCGGTGGGTTATTTCCTCCAGCTGGCTGACTGAGACACATACTGCCCACCACATTTTGTATGCTGTTATACAGGTGCTGCCAGAACAGAACAAAACAACCCAGGAAGCAAAAGCACACCCACAAAAATACTTCCCAAACACAACCACACTATCAATAAGAAATGAGCAACTATTAATAGAGATGGAAAGAGATTAGATAATTATAAAAAAGGAAAAATCAATATGAGATGACTAACGGAGAGAAAAATGATTTTGAGAGAGTAGAGGGAGGAGAAATAATGAGTAGGGAATAAAAAACAAGGCAAAGAAAGAAAAAAATTAACTTTGTAATGTAAATTAAAAAAGGGAGGGAAGAAGGCAAAATAAACTAAGAAAGGGAAAAGTTTAATATGAGGTTAACGAAATAAAGAAAATAGTGGAAAAATCGGAAGAAAATTGAAGAAAAACAGTCCACCACAGCAAATCAATTGCCAATGAGCAGAGATTAATAAGAATGGAAAGACAATAAGATGGAAAAAAGAAAAAAAAAGGTTATGAGATGTCCAAATAAAGAAAAGTGATTTTGAGAGGACAGAAATAATGAGTATGAAGAATAAAAACCAGACTAAGAGAGGAAAAAAAAATTTTAATGAGAAAAAGAAAGGGCAGGAGGAAGGCAAAATGGAGTAGGAGAGGGGAAGAGTAAAATTTGAGATCTGAAACAGAAAAATAATAAACAACTAGGACTAACTTTGAAGAAATGCCACCACCACCACCATATAAACAACAAATGAGCAAAGATTAATAAAGGGGAGAGAGAATAAGGATATTATAAGAACGGGAAAAAGAGTGTGAGATGACTAATGGCAAGAAAAATAGTTTTGAGAGGCTGGAGGGAGAAGAAATAGTAAGTGTGTGGAATAGAAACAAGATGTAGAAAGGGAAAAAATAAAATTTAAAACAAAAATAAGAAGAGAGAAAGAAGGAAAATTGGAGTAAGAGACAGGAGCAGTAAAATATGAGATTTGAAATAAAACGAAAGAAAATGGTGAAACAATAGGAACAAACTTAAAGAAAAAGAAAAAAATGTTAAACAGGTATGCTGGAGAAAAATAATGCATATAAGGAATAAGACCGAGGTGGAATTCGTCTCTGCAGGGTCTAGTGTTTGCCACTATTTTCTCTTTCTGGATCCTCCCCTGGTAGTGGGATATGGTGTCCTAGTGTAGCTCCAGGCAACCTGTTCATGGCTACAAGTGACCTACAGTCTGTGGCTGTCCCCTTCTGGCGTGGCTGGTCTTCCCTGTTCTGCCCTGCTGGCTTTCCATCAGCACAAAGCCCAGGAGTAATTCATCTAGTGTCTAAGAGTAGTGACGGTACCACCTCTACCTGCCTCCAGAGGAAGTTTGTGGTGTGATTAGGAGGATAGATTCCCTCGGTCACCCCCAGGAGGCACTGTTCAGTCTTCCGGGAAGATGGTGGGAGTGTTTCCCCGTCTACCCCTCCCCACATTTTGGTCTGTCCCAGATTATTTCCAATGTTGTATAGTTTCTGATGAATTAGCTGTCCATTTCCTGTGAGGGGCCAGTCTGTGTAAAAAGGGTTAGCTCTTTCCTGCCTGGTACTGACGGCAGCTCTGTATAAGAGCTGAGGCTGGGTGGGGCCTTGAACACCCCTTGCTGCACCTGTCTCTAATCTCTCTGCTCTGTTAACTTCAGTGGATCACGGCCTTAGGCAGCAGTGTAGCTTGAGGTGTCTTATAGAAATTCAGAAAGGGCCCTTTTAAAGCTTTTCCTTCTTTCCCCTGTGGGTATGCACTGAGCAGGGAGCTCCTGAGCCTTGCCTCATTGGTTTGCAGAGCCTGCTGTCCAGCAGGTGGGGGTTGGGCATGCCTGCCGGTGAGGGAACCTCCCTGGCTGCAATGAATCTAAGGCACTCAGCTCCTGGCTGCCCACTCCCCAGCGTGTTGCTCTGGCAGGAGGCTCAGACCTGAACTCTCCACTCTGTGCTGTCCTCTGCTCACCAGCTGTGCTAGGTCCAGGACCTTCAGCGTGCCACTTTCTGTTCTTCCCGTGCAGCTGGATTCAGTGTAACTGCGTTTTCCCTCTGGTTTCTTTAGTTAGCAGAGCCACTGTGCATGTGACCATGCAGTCCCTGCCCTGCCACACCTCATTGTCCCTTTTAAAAAAGTCTCTATGTGGCATCCACTTTGCAGCCCTGGGCCATGGGCTGGCTCTCCACGTGCTTCATGTCCCCCCAAAGCAGAAAGCCTTTCTCAGGGCAGTCCACAGCCTGCCAGTGCCTTTGGCAGTTTTAGGAGGTAGAGTTTCTCTGTGGAGCTCTCCTGGTTAGCGCTGCAGCTGTGGACGTGCTGCTCGCTGTGTTCGTGCAACATAAGTCTCCCAGATTTTGTACATCCTTGGAAGCCTCTCCCAGTTAGGATTGGGGGGTTTCCCTGTGTGGGGCCGGCCCACTCTGGGAGGGGAGGGAGCTATGTCTTCTGTCTGGTCTCTCCTCTGCTGCAGGCGCCTTGCACAGGGCACTTCCCCTTCAACTTATAAAATCTCTCACTGGACGGTGCAAAGCATCCTCTGTATGTACCCTTGGCATAAAAAATTCATGTCAGTTCAGATTCCATTGACTGTTCTGCTCAGAAGATCAGCTGACAATCCATGCTGGAGGCCCAAGCAAGTGGGTTCAAGCCTCCAATTACTCAGCTGCCATCTTCGGTCTCAAGAAGAAAATGACCTTTTTTAAAGTGTTGGCCAGGGCTTGGTGTAGTCAGAAGCTTATAACTAGGGGCATCTGGCTTCATGGTGTGAAAAGATTTTGCTTTTTCTGAACTTTGCCTCTGGGCATGAGAATGAGTCTGTGGGAAATCACATACTCTGAAAATAAAGTCAATGTATGTTGCATTTAATGGAAATATTTGTTTTTCCTAATATGGATCGAGATGGTAGTTTTCTGAAAATTCTTTGGTAACATTTGTTGAAAAATTGTTCTGTTGATACAATGCTTCTCTGTTGGATAGGCGGGAACAATGAGGGGGTTACCTAGGTCTGTGCAGGACGGACCTCGAGTGTAGCTCCTTCACTCCACCCATCATCCACCGTGGTTATTCTCAGTTAAATGTGGGTTGGGAACTTTGCAGCTCTATGACTTTCACGGATTGATCCTGAAGTAAGATAAACCCTTGTGGTCAGGCAGTGGGTTTATCCTGAAAGTGTAGGTTTAGATTTGTGATATAAAGGTTTGAAGAAAGAAAGATAGATAGAAGTCTAATATGAATGTGTCTCCTTGGCATTCATCTGAGAAGGATTTGACTTTTGTGTTTTGTTGTTTTGTTTTTTTAATTTTCTCATGAACTCTGGAAATAACCACATTTAAATAAAATTTTAAAGTTGTTTTCTTACGTTGGACTTGATTTTAATTGCCCCTAATTTGTTTGTAAAATGAATTTCCCCTGAATCTTGTAATGTGGGCAGTGCTTGAAATTAAGAGGTGCAATGTTAAAAGGATCTCTCCCTGGGAGCCTGCAGGGCAGTGTGAATGTGAGAACACAAGGAGGTGGGGTGTTGGAGTTCTTGGTGGAGCTGACAGCTTTGTGTGTGTGTGTGTGTGTGTGTGTGTGTGTATAGGGGAACCAATGGGGAAAAGTAGCTGCCAACTAAATAGCGTAGAAACTGATGCAAGAGCCCAAGACAATCTTCTCAAGATGAAAAATATTCCTCTCAAAAATCAGACTCAACTGCAAGTTTCTATGCTGATTCATTTGGCTCCTGTGTCTTACTCCTACAGATTGCCTGAAATAAAATATTTGAAGAACTCTGGTACCATGAGAAATTATCAGATGCCTTTGGCTGTAAACACACAAGTCTTATTTCCTTGCACTAAATTTCTCAAGTTGTCTTCAATATTTGCCCAAAACAATCACTTAAGCAGTTTGTCTTCTCATAACTAATGTGGCAATGTAGTTCCTCAGATAGACTTAGATTTTTGCTACTCTGGGTTGATTAAAACAGAATGGCAGGTAATGACAATTTAAGTATTGGGTTTTCTCCTTTGTATTCAGGTAGACATGTCAATGATGTTGTCACTAGTACCATTCTTAATTTTCCATTTTTCTCCCTGGAATCATTTTCAGCCTGATTTAAGGGAAAAGGAGACATTCTTTGGCTGCTTTGTTTGGATGCTAGGAATGGGAGTGGGAATGAGCAGATGGAGGTGGGGTGCCAGTGGGGTTCAGTTAAATACCTTAATTATTACTGAGCAGGCAGCATGGGCTTTCAGATCAGATAGACACAATGGGATACTAGGGCAGTTACTCATTCTCTTTAACCCTCAATTTTTTTTATCAGTAAAGATGAGATAATGAACCTCCTTATTAGGATTGCTGTAAAAAATTACATGAAAAATGCATAAAAACATTTAGGACAATGCCTGGGTCACAGTAAGCACTCAATAAATGCTTTTTATTCAATAGATATTTCTTGAATTAATATACAAATACTAAAGCTGATCAACATGGCAATTTGATTCTATCACCATTTCTAAGGGGAATCATTTGAATTCTGATTTCTTGTTTCTGATGCTGGATAAGAGAAGTGATAGCCTCTCCTTTGCTCCAGATTAGCATCAGTATAAGTGGATTTTATGTAAATGAGACATTTGCATTCCTAATGACTGGAGGAATGAGTTCTAAATCATGCGGACTGTTTGCTACCTCATTTTCTTGTTTTTAGTGTTGCACTAATGCCCGCGTCCAATGCACCTGAGTCTTCATGTCTGAATGAGCTGAAGTCATTAAACAAGTATGTGGTCTGTCTCTTTTTAAATTATGTCATTATGCCTCTTTACTTTCTGGGCAAATAATAAAAACTTCCAATGCAACTATGGACAATTTGTAATTTAAGTGAAATCTCACTCCTAAAGTACTGGCCTTTCCAAATTGCCAGTTCACTAATATCAAGGACAAATGGAAAAAGTTGCTGATGCTTGTGTTGGCATGAGCTTTTCATGTCAGCATTATTGTGTGATAAAATAGGATTAAATAATTTATTAGTTTGATTAATTTGTTGAGATATTTTCCTTGCTAAGAATATCTTCTCCACTCTTCGGTTAATAATAATAATGATAATAACAGTAATAATAATAATAATAACAGTAGGAACTATATTCGTGGACTTGTTGTAAGTCCTTTGTGCAGTTTAACTAAATTTAACCTCAGTGCCCCTTAACACAGCAGATACGATTTAAGCTCACTTTTACAAGTGCAGAAATTCAAGGTTGGCAGTGTTAAACAACGTGTTCAAGGCCACAGAGCTACTAACTGTCAGAGCTGGGTTTGAATTCAGGAGTCTATTGCAGAGCTCATACTCTTAAAAATTATACTCTGCTGCCTCTCCATGTAGTTCAATCTCAGACTATCTTAAAGTCTCAGCTCATTGTCACTTCCTCCTCATCTGCTTTCCCTGAGCAAACACCATACCTTCCCTTACCCAGTTCCTATAGCATTATCTCATTTGCCTCATTCTGTTGTCATTTAGGGAACTGTCCGTATCATTGTTAATTAACGGTTTCATGTGTAGGTCCTGTCTGCCCCCAAATGTTTGAACTCCCTGTATTGTCCTTGTCAATATCTTCCCTACAGCAGGTGAGGATGGGTGGAAAACGCTCACCTTGACAATCTCCCCACACAGGAAAAGTGTAACATGATTTTACCAACTACAAATTGATGAATAGAAGAGCCACGGGATAAATTCTTTTCACCTATTTGTAGGTATCTGAGGCAGAAAACTTGTCTGGACTGGGAAGAAAACTAAACATTTAGGTTCTTGGATTCAGTTCTTTGTTGCCTGTTCGTGGATGATCATCTTGAGTCCATATGTTCTGAGAATTATTTTCCCCTGACTAGCATTTTACTATAGAGCTTCATTTATTAACATTAACAAGAATCATGGGACGAGACCCTCCGGCCTCAGAGGGAAAGTTTACACCTACTAAGAGAGTCCAGAGCAAGGCAATTAGCACTTACGTTTTTGAGTTGAATGAATGGAAACCATCTGAGAATTAGAAAGCATGCCAAAATGGCCAGCACACTGGAAATCAAGTTTTCAGAAGTGGCTAACTGGATGTTGTGACTACATAATCATTTTCAGAAACATTCCACAGCCAGAATTCCCTAAAACCCAGATCACTCTGGTTTCTTTTCACAATGCATGACAATCTCATATTTTACTCCTGTGTTTCCTATAGGCAGTTATATTCCCTCTGTGGGAGCTACATTGCAAAATGGGAGAAATACTCTCTTGTTGGCAGCCAGATGTAGGTAAACCTAGATATGGCTGGACTCCCTAACTGGAGTTGGAGCACCCAATATCTGATGGTATCACTTGCCCAATGGGATGAAGGAATCCCCATTGTAAATTTCACCATTTTTGGTCATCAGACAAGAATCAGTATTTACGTAAGTAAATAATGAGGGGAGTTAGAGGATGCCTGATAGAATTCTATTATTATAATTTAATTTCCCTCTAAAAACAACTAAAAATTATGGCTGCGATACCATGCTAACCTGACATCACTGTTCTCAGGTTAGCTTGAAAATGCCTTTAAGTGGAAGAGAGCCACAAAAGAGAGCCTTCTTTGTTAATATCTGTCTGGAAAGCAGCACCATTGCCGGCTGGCTCCGGAAGTAGGGAGGAGGAGCTCTTCTTCGGATAAACCCAAAAGAGTCATTGATCTTCCAATGCCTTGTTGCTTTATGTTGCATTTTCATTCATTCATAGCTGCGTCTGCTAATAAAGGTCCTCGGGTGACAGTAATTCTTTTCAGCAGAGTGAAGTCGTTTAGCAATGAAATCCTTGGTGTATTCACTAATGTGAAGTGCGATCTGTCCTTGCACCTGGTACACATTCAGCTTTACAGAGTCACATTGCTATTCACGCCTTTTGTTTAGTCACACAAGAGAAATAGAACAAAAAGTGTAGATTTTTCACCTTGGCTTTTATAAAGTACATTGTGACCTGTACACCTACTTAGAACGAACCTGGCAGTCCTGGTTCTTAGCAACAACAGTTTGCAACTGCACATGAGGAAAGGGGACATTAAATGCTGGTAATTAGTAGTTCACAGAGATTTTTTTTTTTTTTTTACTCTGAATTAATCAATCCCCAGAGGAAAAAATGAGGACTAGAAAGGCAAGGTTTTAGTTTTAGGGTTCAGGCATTTCAAGTTTAGTGCCATACCAAAGACTCATTTTAGTTTTATTTTGGGTCTCACAAAGCTTTATATCACCATCTCTCTTTTAAAATTTAATATTATTTTATCAAAGTTCTACATATACAATGTTTAAAAAGTCAAATCTTTTACAAAGCTCGTAAGTAAAACAGCAATCTCCTGCTCCACCCCTTTCTTTTTGTTTCCTAGTCTGCAGAGTCAACCTCCTCCAACTCCGAGCATTCCTTCTGCTGTGCACTGCCGTATTTCTACATAACTTGTTTGCAGCAGAATTTCTTAATTTTTCAGCTGTTTCATGTGTAGGTCCTGTCTGCCCCCAAATATTTAAACTCCCCATATCGTACCTTGTCAATCAATATCTTCCCTACAGCAGGTGAGGATGGGTAGAAAATGCTCACCTTGACAATCTCCCCACACAGGAAAAGTGCAACATGATTTTACCAGCTACAAAGAGAAATAAGTCTTCACTGACTTTTTACTATGGAAGTTAAAAATCATAAAACTGCCACCCACAACCTCAGTATACACCCTCCTCCATCCCCTTTCTTACTGTTTTATTTTACTCTTATTTTTAAATTTAAATCATGTTTTATTTTTCAATCACAGTTGACATACAATATTATATTGTTTCAGGTGTACACCCCAGTGATTAGACATTATATAACTTATTAAATGATCATCTTGATAAACTTCATACCCATCTGACACCATACACGTTTCTTTGTCTCCTCATTTTGGCAGCCTCCCTGTGTTTGTTTCTATGTTTTAGGAAGAGCCGCTACATCTCCCAGCTTTGATAGAGTGGCCTTTTTTAGTAGGTGCCTGTAGGGTCCAGTGGCACAGCCTCCCTGATCAGTGAAGCTGGGCATTCCAGGTGCGACCCCCATGGGGGCTATGTACACCCTCTTCTTGTAGACGAGCCTTGATTTCTCTTGGCACATCAATGGGAGGGATTGAACCCAGACTGATCAACTGCAATGACTGTCTATGCCCACTGACCACTGTGGAGGATCAGCTGTGCAGGAGCCCATCCCACAGAGCAGGATTTACTGCAGCATGTCTCTGGTCCCCACTGAGTCTGCCACTTGAGTGTCTTGCTTGTGGAGGTGGTGGGGTGGTTCGTTGACATAGTCTGAAGCTGTTGACCAAGTGTCCTGGTTTTTGGGCCTCATGAAAGTTTCAGGCCAAGTTTAGCCACCACCTGTGTTCTGATAGGGGACATCTGACACATGCTACACAGTGATCTGCAGACAGCTGCTACTTGTGCTGGGCTTGGAGATGCCCAGGTGAGACCAAGCTGCAAAACAAAGCTGGCTGATGCTAGTGTGGGGCTGGGGTCACTTAGTGAGAGGTATGGGGCTCACTAAGGCCAGATGCTACTTATTTGAAAGAGTTTAGGAAAGTCGAAAGCATGAGCCAAGACACGCCATTCATATGGAAAAGCCACTGGAAACAGCTTGTGTGGGCCTGAAAGTTGGGTGGGACTGGGTCTCAGGAAATCACCAGGGTAGGGTGAACAGATATGGCATCTGCCTGCCAGCTCTGTGGGGAAGGGTAGGGGGACTAAAGGGAGGTGGCAGTGGGGCTCAGAAAAGGAACAATGGCCTCTACCAGCACTTGTGTTTGTCAGAAAACTGCCCTTTAAGCGTTTGCCCTGATGCCAGATCATTCCGTTTTTCCCTGCGTGTCCCTAGTGACCTAGTGCTGGAGCTCAGAGTGCATGAGTCCAAGTAAGTGTGTGCATGAACCCTTTAACAGGAGCTCCTGGGACTCTGGAAGTCCTTCGTCCCACTCAGCCAGAATCCCACTGTTTTTTACAGCTGAGTTATGAGGACTTCTATTTCTGGCACTGGGACCCTGGGCTGGGGGGCCTGGTGTGGGGCTGGGACCCCTGGCTCCTCAGTGGGGGGACCTCTGCATTTGAGATATCCCTCCCAATTTTTATCCACCACATAATATGTGGTCAAATGGGCAAAGACACAGCCTAATTTGTGTCTCTGCCTCTCCTACCAGTCTTGATGTGGCTTCTTCCCTAAATCCCTAGTTGTAGGACTTTCATTCAGCTAGATTTCAGGCTGTTCTAAATGGCGATTATTCTGTAGTTTAGATAATTTTGATGTTGTGGGAGGAGGGGAGGACCGCATTTACCTGCATTGCCATCTTGACTGGAAGAGCCTTGTTGTATTTTTTAATTACACCAAAATTCACTGATTATACTTTTGGTACTATATGTAAATATTATTCACAGCTGTGCTGTGTGGCAAGGTATGATTATATTTTCTATTTTTTACAAGTTTAGATTTTCCTGGAGTTAATAATTGGCCTTCTCTGTCACTCTCGTTTCCCTTTAAGTTTCTTTAGGCTTATGTCTACTTAAGCAAAAAAAGATCACCACTTATTTTCAAACTATCTGAACAGAAGTGTATATTTCCTCTCAAATACAATCAGTACATATGAAAATATCAGGTTATTTATCTGTTTCCTATTTTGAGGGAGGTGGAGGACTGGAAGCACACCCACCTGCGGACTCTCTCTCCTGATCTGCTCTGGTTACTCACAAGGCTTGCCGCGCACCTGCGACCCTGCACCTCCCCTTCACCGCCCTGGCGTAGGTTCTCCTTACCGGCTTCTGTGATGGATCCCCCGTGTTTTGGATCCCATGCCTTCCTGTTTCTTGGTTTACTCCCCTATTGTGGTTGAGAATATCATTCAGTAGTTGATCACACAAAGGGGGACTTGGGAGATAAAGATTTTGGGAACTTACATGTCTGATTGTGACTTTGTTTTGTTTTCATACATGATGTTCTGTTTTGTTAAGGAGGAAGTCATGTTTCTGCAAAATATTTGAAAGCACAGACCCTGATTTTTAGGCTTGCAGTGTTGCTAGTAAGAAATCTGGTGCTATATTTCTTGATGCTTTGAATTTAGACTTTTTGGTTTTTAATTCCCTCTGGAATTTATTGAATCTTTTCTTTGTTCCTGGTGATCTGAAAATTTTTAATGATGTGCCTTTTAATAAGTTTTCTTTTATTTCTTTTGTTACTACTTTTAGTATGGAAGCTCCTGCCTTTCAATTTGGGGAAATTCTCTTGAAAAAAATTTAAGAAAACAGTAATTTTCTTCCTTTTGTTTTGACTTTTATTTTCTCTGTAACTTATTAATCTGAGGTTGCATTTCTTGGATTGATCCTAATCTTTCTCTCCTTTATTTCATCTATTTTTCCTTTTATTCTACCTTTTAAGAGATTTACTTAATTTCATTATCAAATCCATTTATTGAATTTTTAATTTCTGCTGTTGTCATTTTAATTTCTCAAAACACTTTATATTTTGTTTTTCTTAATGTTTCTTTTGAGCTTTCTTTTCTTGTTTCATGAATACAATGTCTTTTATCATCTACATATATTAATTGTTTTCTTTCCCAGCATGTTTTTTTTCCTTCCTGCATTATCTCTGTTTCTTTCAAGACAGATTTTGATTGTATGTTTATTACTTTGGTCTTTGTCTTTCACATTAGGAACCTGCCTCCAGTGTCTAGTGACCCTGGGCAGTCCATTTACTTTTACCCGATAATGTTGGAAAATTTACTTTCATGAAGTCTCACTCTTTCTTGCCTTTTGAATTACTGTTGTCATGTTGTGCAAATATTTTACATATGCATAAAACCACAAAACACTATACCATTGTTTTATGTAGTCAAAAATAATTTGTTTTTATATTTACTGCACATCTTACCTTTCCTGGAGCTCTTTATTTCTTTTTTTCATTTCTTTGCATCTGGAATCATTTATCTTCTCATAAAGAATTCTCTTTAGTGTTCTCTTAACTCAGGTGTGCTGGTAATGAATTCTCCAAGTTTTTATTTGCTAGAAAACTATGTATTTGATCTGATTTTTGTACCTTATATTCACTAAGTATTATTGTTGGTTGGCAGTTGTTGTCTTTCAGTGTCTTAAGGTGTCATTTCATGATTGTCTGTCCTTCAATACTTCTGTGGAGAAGGCAGCTCTCAGTCTTATTGTTGCTCCTTGGAAAGCAACTCTCCTCCTCTGGCTACTTTTAAGATTTTGTGTCAGCGGTTTTACTATGATGTACTTGTGAAAGCCTTTCTCTTCACTTATTCTATACATATTGAATTTGTGGGTTAACATTTTCCATCAGTTTTGGAAAATCCTAACCATTTTCTTTGAAAATAGTGCTTCCATTTAATTTTTAAAAAAACGTGTGTTTTTCCCCACTCCAGCTTTACTGAGGTACAACTGAAAGATAATGTTTATGTTTAAGGTATACAAATTGATGAATTGAATATTTTATATTGATAAATGCCTGTGATTGCAAAATGGTTACCACAATAAGGTTGATGATCACATCCACCACCTCACGTAGTTGCCATTTTTTTGTTTGTGTTGAGAACTTTTAGGATTTACTCTCTTAGCACTGTTCAAGCATACAGCACTATATTGTTAGCCACGGCCACCAGGCAGCACGCTACATCCTCAGAACTCACTCATCTTACACAGGGAAGTTCACACCCTTTAACCGCCTTTGCTCATTTCCCCAATCCCCACCCTGGCAACCACCAGTCCACTCTCTATTTCTATGAGTTCAGTTTTTTTAGATTCCACACATAAGAGGGATCATATACTATTTGTCTTTCTCTGTCTCACTCATTTCACTTGGCATAATGCCCTTGAGTTCCATCCATGTTGTTGCAATGCCAAGATTTCCTTCTTTTTTCTGGCTGAGTCATAATCCATTGTACACTGCTACATTATCATTATCTATCCTTTTATAGCAATATGGCACTGAATTAAATATAACTCTAACCCTTAAAAGAGCCTTGCATTCTGTTGAAGAACATGGCAATAAACAAATAATATATATTGTGATGTTAGTGTGATGTCTATGTTACAAAGAAAAATAAAGTAGGGTAAAAAATAGAGAGTAGGATGACACTATTGTAGATGGAACTGTAGGATAAATCTCATGAAGAATGACTCTGAGATCTGAACAAGACCAGGTGGGCCCGTTGTCTATCCAGCGAGGCACATGGAAACAAGAAAAACAGTGAGATGACTGGTCAACACTGTGGCATGATACTTGCATATTTCAAGTTAGAAAAATCTTTATTCAGTTTGTTTTATTTGGTAATCCAGATCCCTGTCCACCTTGGATGATGTTTTTTAAACATTTTTATAGTAGACTAGATATACTGAAATTATAGATATTGTTTCAATTTGGCACACATTTATTGTATCTAAATCCAGTGATGTCTAATTTTTATTTATAATAATGAAAATTCAAGTTCTCTTTACCATATATATCATCTGTAGGAAGATCTTTAATAGACTCACTGGGAACTATCTTCAGAGTAATATTTGTTATTGACTTGAGGGGTGGGGAGAGAGAGAGAGACAGAAGAGAGAGAGACATCAATTTGTTATTCCACTTATTCATGCATTCATCAGTTGATTCTTCTATGTGCCCCGACTAGGGATTGAACCCACAACTTTGGCAGTTGGGGACAATGCTCTAACTTAGCTATCCAGCCAGGGCTCTTCTGAGTCACTTTTAGAGAAACACTGGCTCTAGAGAGTAAAGAATGGATTAGTTTCCTGAATTTCTGTAAACCTTCAGTGAAATTACTGTATCACACCCTCTTCTGCAGCAGGCTTATGGAAATGCCTACTCTTTGGATCCAGCCACTACAGGGAACATTGCACCAGGGGGAAGCAGCTCCTCCCCCAGTGCTTTGGAGAGTGAGTCTGCTCACCGAGCTGTATTTGGAAGATACGTGTCTTTTTTTCTGAAGTAAGAAGAAGAGAAGACAGACTGCCTTCCCAGCATGTCTCCTGTTGGCGGTGGGCTCTGGCAGTACTGGGCATCCCACTGTTTGTGTTTCGCTTTCTCATTCTCTTTGAAACCTAGCTATTTGCACTCAAAAGAAGTTAGGATCCCCAAGACTGTCTAGACCCAATGTGGTATTAAACCCAATGTTTCTTTGCTATTCAAAACTTTGCTTTTAAGAGCATATTTGCCAATAGGCAATCTGTCTAGGAGTACTTTTAATGATAACCTGAAATATCACCATCTCTGCATTTAAATTGTGCTGCTTTTAAAATGTGTTTGTTTTGGCGGTGGTTAAAATAGTTTACTATATCAAGGTGATACTTTTTGAAGTGAAATGTATTGTGAATCATTGTTTTATACTTTTAGAGCAATGCAAATATTTTGGTGGCTCTATAATTAATTATAGAGATATGTACTTGATTGATACTCAACAAAAGGACGTGAATAAAATATAAGCATATTCAATGCATTAAATTAGTTAATTACTCAGACATGAAAACCTTTTCAAAATTTTTCAAAAAATAACTTAATGACATCCATATTCTTACCTCTATAAATTTAGAATTTAATTAATAAAGTATGTATTCATAAATTATGACATACACATGACTCAAATTCTGAGTAAAGGAAAGAAAATATATAATATACTAAGCAAAAATTCAGTCCTGTAGCTTGCTTATACTCTTTTTCCTGTGGGCTTTATCCTATTTCATAGGTTTCAGAAGTATTAATCAAAAATGTGCTATGTATTCTAGGCCATTTTCAGTAATGTAATATGTTTTATATGTAAAATCCATATGTAAGCTATTAGCAGGCAGGGCAAAAATGTGGAGTTTTATATCATTTGATGATGTAGCTCAATTCTGTACTAAGGTTCAATGTGTGTTTGTAAAGTTAACTGGTCACCTAGGGCTCAGACTCTGTGTTGACCTAATTACTTGATGTAGAACCACATAGAAGGAGGTGGGAACTTTACTTGCATGATTATTCTTTGGAATGCTAGAGAAAGTTTCTCCAAAGAAATTCCAAGCATCGTATGTAATATATTATGTACTCTTCATACATACTTATGTTGGTGTGACAAAGTCCCTCTTTTGTCCTAAAGAATATTCCTTGTTCACCTGTGTGTGTGTGTGATAACCCAGAATTTAGTCTCACAATCTCAAGTGTAGGAGGCTCTCCCCAATCAGGGATCATCGCGCTGCTGCTGATAACCTGTAGAAACTCTGCCTATGAGTCTGTGTGTGTGTGTGTGTTTTGTCCACTGGAAAGCCAAGCAGTGTATTTCAGGGGTATTTGCCATCCTTTTCCAGAGAGTCTCCTTTGTGCTTAGTTTTTCCCAGATCAAACGCACACCTGGTTCTAAGGGAGGTATCACGTGCATCTTAAAGTTGTGATTGTTATTCCTTTACAGGACCCAGGGTAAAGGCCTGTGGACCCTGTGCTTCAAGGTGTGGATGTTCTTTCCTGACCCCTCCTTCTCTTTCCTTTTCCCCTTTAACTTCAAAGCAGCCACTGATTTCTTTTCGACAAGTGCCCTCAAGCCTTCACTGGGAAATCTCAGTCTCCACATAAGAGGAAGAAATCCCCGCCTCAAGCTATACCTTTGATCCCTCCTGGGGTCTTATAAACTCCAGGGCCTCATGTTAGTCTGGGTGCAAGGGAGGGCTCTTCGCCGCTCTCAGTCAAGACAGCACGACCGAGAACGGGTGTGGGCGCCAGTTCCTGCTCTGTCCACCTACAGCGAGAGCGGTGCAGAGGTCTCTCACTTGTTTACCTAGGAAAGCGAGCACTGTGCTACACAAAGGAGAGAATTAATTTTTTATAATTACACGTGAAAGAAAATGCTATTTCTCATGTCACATAACTTTGACCGTGCCCCCTGTAAAATAATCAGCCCCTATATTTCTGTGCAAATGAGCAATTTGTCTGTCATACCCCTGGATTATTTCTCATATCTGTGCATGATCTCTCCACTGTTGGAATGGAGGCCTTGTGAATGCAAGGTGTTTGTTTTGTTCACTGCTTTATCCCAGTCTCTGTGCTCAATATACATTTGTCGAATAAATTAATGTATAAGGATTATATACTCTCCACAATTTTTTTTTTTTTTTTTGCTATATAGAGGTGAGGTGTGTGTGAAGAAAATGTCAGCTTGGGTTACTTTCTATTTAATTGTAAATTTTATTCCAAAATTCAAAAAAGGGCAAGTTTCTAATTCATACCCTTCTCCCCTAACACTGGTACTAATTAAGGATGACTAAAGTAAAGAAACCGAAGGACGAGGGATAGACAGAATTTTTTTTAACTAGTGGACAGCTGGTCAGTTTGTCATGCTGGACCAAGACTCTAAGCGTGGATCTACTTCAAATTGATCTGGTTTAAATGGATCCCACTCTGCATTCAGGATTATAACTGCCATTTGGTGAATAGACATAAGGTTGCCTCTTAAAGCTAACAAATAAATTTAAACGCATACTTATCAGTAATGGACATTATTCCTAGAACTTGTGTTGTGCTGGGGGCAAGTCAAGGAAATATGAATCCAAAGCAAGTAAAGAAGAAAATGAAGGCAGGGTTCATTCCAATGAGCATAGGAGCACTGTGCATCAAATCTGGGAAAAGAGCAGATTGGGTTAATTTCCTTTCCAGATAATATTGTGCATAAGGTGGTAAGAGAGGGAAGGGACTATTGTGAATGACTAAAAAAGAAAATTGCTATGTTGGTAATTGATTTTAATGAAATTTAATTATCTTATTAACATAATCAGTCACCTGCTATCTTGCCTTTGCTTCCACTCCGCATCGAGAACTATTAACTCCTATTACTTAGCTATGGTAAGGAAGAAACTGCTGATAACAAGTTTTAATTATTTTGCAATGTAACTTTGGCAAACTCATTTGTCTGCTTTCACAGCACTGAAGGAAAAAAAAGTTATTGTAAAATCAGTTGGGTGGGGGAAATTGGTAGAAATGTGTGTTACTGTGTTTATTTTTACTCTCAGTGCCCAAGGTGAGTGCTCTGAAGTCACAAATCATGTTTATTTATTTTGTATTCCCAGTGTCACACATAGTACCGATTACAATGTAGCCACCTCATAAATACTTGTGAACAAGTAGTAAAAATAACTAATGTGTATTTAATTCTTCATGCTACTGTTATTTCTCAGAAATGAAGTTGATTTATGTATTGTCACAGGTCAAATAATTCTTTTAATTGGTTCATTTAACAGATAAAGATGTCTTTTAGTTGTGGATATATCCTTTATTAAATTATTTGTTTACCATTTGTTTAGGCTAGTATGCATCTTAAAGATAAAAAATAACATGGTCAAATGGACTTTGGTTCTGTGCAATTATTATATACTTTTTGTTTGTTTTTTGCTTATCTATGAAAAACTGAATTTTTAATGATAAGGTATTAGACTTGAGGATTGGAAAATGATGATAAAACACTTAGGAAATATTAATAAAATTGTGGCCATTATATTCATAACTGTGGTACCAAACAAATCTATGCATTTTTTTCTATATACCTATCTAATTGGATAATCTGAACAGTCTGATATTCTCATCCCTTTTTCTTGTGAAATGTATATGTTTAATTTTGTAAAATAGATTTTTTAGTTTAAAATAGCTTAAGATCACAGAGTTGCCACAATAGTATGGAGGGTTTCCAGTGTGCCCTCCTGCCAGCTTCCCCTGTGATAATACCTTACATAACTACCGTGCATTGTCTAAGTCAGGAAGCTGGTGTTGGTACAATATTATTCAAGTACAAACTGTGTTCAGATCTCACCAGTTTTCCAGTTTTTAATGCATCCTTGTGTGTGTGTAGTTCTATAAATTTGTACCACACGTCCAGATTCTAGTAACCAACACTGTTATCAGGATGCAGAAAGAATCCATCACCACAAAGAAACTCTTTGTGCTTCCCCATAAAAGTCACACCATTCCTCCAAACCGAATTCCTGCAACTACTAATTTGCTCTCCATCACTATAACTTTCTCACTTAGAGATTGCTATATAAAGAAAATCATATGGTATGCTGTTCTTTGAGATGAACTTTTTTCCCTATGCATGGAATTTTTTGGACCTATCCAAGTTGTTGAGTTGGCAATATTTTGTTCTTATTTGTTACTTAGTGGTATTCTGTGTAGGTTTGATTTTTGATAATAAACCTCTAAATCCACATCCAAAGCATCCTACAAACTGAAAAAAAAGGACTCCCAAGAATTTTGACCTTAAGGCATATTTTGAAGAAGGCTGCTAAAGCCAGAGAAAGATAGGAGTGACGAAAAGACAATCTTTCTAAATTTCTTTGTGTGCTCCGAATTTTCTTACAAACTTAATGCCATCATATCCAGCCTTCACTTATTTTATTTTATTATAATTTTTTATGGTTGCGACAGTTCGGGGTTTCCCCATCTGTTACCTGGGCATTAGCTGCTTCTTTGACCATCTAAGAAGAAGCCCTAAACTTCAGTTTTTTCTAACCCATCTTTCAAGTCTCATTCCCCACTCCCCGCCGCCCCCGCAGTGACCTCAGCTAGAATAAGCCTAAGGTCCTGCCATAAGGATGTAAGCAGGCTGACAGCCACTCTGGTTGAAGTAGGAGGACAAAATTCTTTTTGCACTGGGTTTAGCAGAGAACGGGAGGGGGAAAAAGGAGTTGGAGATCTTGGGAGTAGAGAGGAGAAAAAAGGAACACAGTAGAAGCTGATGGGAGAAGAGAAATCAGGAGAGATAATGTCTTGATGTGACTTCACGCTGCACTTCAAAGGAACAAAACGAGAAGGGAACCTTTTCAGCCAGTTCCTGTCTCAGTATGACAACAATGAAAGAGATCTGGTCCAGAAGATTCCAAAGCAGCACCTCAACCTTCACAGGACCTGTGCAATTTCTCTCTTTTTCCAGCCCTGGAAGCATACCTGGAAGATTCAAAAGGTAGTGAGTTTAATGAGAAATTCTTCACATCAGACCCTGGTAAAGTGATAATGCCAATCTTTAGTGTTCCTCTGTTGCATCTCTGACATGCTTGGTCCTGTCCGCATTCCTCCTTCCCGCTCAAAGAGCAGAACACATTGGAAGGCTCTCATAATATTCCGTCCCCTACGTTTCCATCCTGTTTTCAAGGACACTGAAGTGGAATTCAACAGTTTTGAAAGAAACTGGTTTTCCCATCTAGTCATTAATCACTGCTGTATCCTACTAAAGTAATAATCCATCATGGCAGTACCCCACCAAAATAATAATCCACCGCTATTTCAATGCTTGATAAAAGAAAGATTTAAGATTTAAAAGGACCTAAATTTTGTGCATAATTACAAACAGCATTTTGCAGTTCATTTTTAAAAAGGGTAAAGTATTGGTTAGAGGCTAAATAATGAACTAGATTTCTTATTGTTAAATGCTAATAGACTTTTTCCTGCTATAGTAGATCACATTTCTTCTGGGAGAGAAGGGGCAAAACAGTAACATGTTTCCTGCTCTTATCTCAGGCAGCAATTTAAACTATGTTAAAGCAGCTCTCTCCGCACCCCTCCCATGGCATCATTTTAACCTCACGATGGTAATCAGGGAGTCTTGCCTCTGCTTGCTCCTCTTTCAAGGAGCAAACTGTGATGTCAGCATGTCACTAACGTACTAGATATGTATCTCTAGAGGTTGCCATGGCAAATCTGGAATCAGAGCCTCCTAATGAGCCTTAGCATTGCTGCCTGACAAACTAAGAATTCTCAGGCATTTCCTGTTAGACTCTGCCTTGGCTTGGCTATGAAAGCAGTTGCTTTCATTTCTGGTGGGAGATTAGCATTGGGTGGGAGTGGGTTTGAAGTCTTATCCAGTCATGAAATGTCACTTGATCTGACAGAGGAATTTCTAGGGCTGGAAACGTACCAGGTGCAACAAGACACTAAAGAGATCTGTTAAGTTAAAACCTAGTTCCTGGCATTATTATGATAAATCCCTCCAACAACCGCTTCAAACAGACAAAACATCTCTTAAGTTAAAAGAATGTTCATTTTTACATCAATAATTGGGTTAAAAAGAATGAAGATTAAAAAGATAATGGAGGAAGAGAATCAATACTAAGTTGAAAAGATTAATTTTGATGGTGAAGATCACAAATAAAATATTTCCTCAGTAAGAAGTCAAACATATTTTATGAGTTATATATACAAGACTCATCATAGTTGCCAGGCACAGGAAAGTATTAAGCAAGCACTATCCTTTATTACCATCTCCTTTAACTAGGCTTCAATTATTTACAAAGTTTGGAACCTGAGGTAATATCTTTTTTAGTTTGTACCGAAGTTGACATGAACGTCTTAAGGCAGAATAGCATAATTATTACTTCAAGTCAAGAGAACAATATGTGAGTTAGCAATTCTGATTAATTTACTGTTTTCTTTTAGTTCCTGTAATGCAGTTAAACCCTTTGGGTGTTCAGCAATTAAACAAGCAGCACAGGTCTCTGAGGGAGTATTGGGAAGTCATGGGGGGATTTATGAATGCTCATTGATAAGAATGATGGAATGGGCCCTGGCTGGTGTGGCTCAGTGGATTGAGTGCTGGCCTGTAAACCAAAGAGTTTTCTGTTCAATTCCCAGTCAGGGCACATGCCTGGGCAGTGGGCCAGGTCCCCAGTAGAGGGCGTGCGAGAGGCAAACACACATTGATGCTTCTCTCCCTCTCTTGCTCCCTCCCTTCTCCTCTGACTAAAAATAAACAAATAAAAAATTCTTAAAAAAAAACGATGAAATGGCCCTGGCTGGTGTAGCTCAGTGGATTGAGCGTGGGCTGCGAACCAAAGGGTCACTGGTTCGATTCCCAGTCAGGGCACATGCCTGGGTTGCGGGCCAGGTCCCCAGTGGGGGCCATGTGAGAAGCAACCACACACTGATGCTTCTCTCCCTCTCTTTCTCCCTCCCTTCCCCTCTCTCTAAAAGTAAATAAATAAAATATTTAAAAAAAATGATGAAATGGATAGTAATGTGAATTATTAAGCCATGAAACAGGAAACAAGAGATTCTGGCCTTCACATCTTTTGGCACCAATTCCAGTATTTCCGACTGTGAGAAATCTGTGAACAAGAAGACCTCCCAAAGAAGAAGGGTTAGATGGGTAGTGTGAAATAATAGAAAAAAATATCTTCCCCAGTTGATGACAGATACAATTTGTAATTTTCTAAGTGATAAGAGCTGTTGGAAAGCTTTTGTTTTAATATTTGTTTTTGACCCAGGTTCCTATCACAGAGCCCCTGAATTCCCTGGAATTTCCTGGGTGAATGAAGCATCTTTTGTCTTTTGTTCTCATGGGGGTGACACTGGGTGGGCTCCTGGAGTGCTCCTGCACAGGGGCTGGTATTGCAGAGAATTGCTTGCTGGGGAGAGAATCTCTCACACATTTGGTGACCAGAAGTGTCAGAAGTGAAGTGTTCTGTGTGAATAGTAAAGAGGAAACACACAGGAGTGTGTTTTTCGTATACAAATAGTACCGTCGGTGGCACAGCAAGTTTCCTACAGAGCCAGCCATTCTCTGCTCATTCTCATATGTGGTGGTGGGAAGTCCCTTAAGCTAGCTTTCCTGGGCATTGAAGAGACAGCTCATCATTGTCTCTCCAAAGCTCTGTCTTGAGTCCATAATATGTCAAGGGTGAGGGGGGTTGCACGACAGACTGGGCTCCAGTGTGCTTTTCTCCGTATGAACATAACACCTACCCCTGGTCGGCCCCATTGGATAACCTTACTTTTTCTCTACATCTCATAAGTAAGGCCTGCATTCACTGAGGATACAAAAAAAAAAAAAAAAAAAAAAAAAAGACACAGAGTCCTTGTTCTCATAAAGTAAATGCAAACTGACACCCTTCTGGAGGATCTGTCTTCATTGTTTCCACATAGAGGTGAGCTGAGCTTCGGCTGATGTCCATATCCACTTGGACTTGCACTAGATGATTGCATGAAGGCTGTGGGTTAAGAGGTCATTTTTACAGTCTTGCAAAGGGGCAAAAAGCCAGCTGGTTTAGGACAAAATTAGTCCCATGGTTTTGGATTTATAAGAATGATAAGCCCACCAACTACATGCACCTTGGAAGGCTGAAGAACACTCAAGGGTTAGTAGTGACATGCTGAGTCACGGAGCTCAGGGCCCAGCAAGGTTCAGCCCTGGACTCCTCAGGGCTACGAGCCTGGAGTGGCTATCAGTTCTGGAGTATGTCACTGATTTTAGTTATTCAGTGGCATTTGGTGTCTACTGATGAAGAAATCAGCCTCCCTAACAGGCACATTATCATGTAATATAAGCTATTAGATAATGAAAACTAATAGAATGCTAACATTTTATTGAAGAAGTATATAGACTCTTTGGAAAGAGCCTCTTGAGTAAAAGTTTTCTGACAGTAACACTTTCCTTAAATGTTACAAATTTCACTTCCTGTGATGATCACAAAATCCTCTTTTCTACTTTCCTCATCACAATTTATTTATCTAACAGGGTCATGGATTATGCCTATGTATAAGAGAAATCCTATAATTTTGCTGTGTTAAAGGAAGTAGAGTGGAAGATTTTGGTAAATCAACCAGATCTTAGTTTAGATTCTCTCTTGTCTTATTTTCTACAATAGCATAAGGGGGTCATATAAAATGCACACCATTTTAGGGAGAAGAAATGAATTTGAGTCAGAAGAGAGGAAAAGGCAACCCACACGGTTTGCCTTTGTCAAGGAGGCAGACATTTTTGATGGAATTCTGAGGGGAGAGAGAAGATTGTAATAGAATGTAACAGCTCTCTGAGGGGAGCAACATATTTCTTGTGTGATAAGGATGGTTAGGCATTATATGTGCAGCAGTTTTTCCTTGAATCCAGATATCAAATCTGCTAAAGAGACCTGGGGAAAGACCACTGTGTGGTCTGGGTAAGAAGGGAAAATTGCTTCTGATTTTCCCATGAGATAAACCGGACTACAGAATTTCACCGTCCACCAGGTATCTGTCAGATGGTGGCAGTTTGCAGCAACAGCGCAACGGAGGACGTATCAGTGACAGACTGAATTGGTTATTTAGAGAGGAAAGGCTCCCCAGACCCTCATTTCCTGTCGGATTCAGCTTTTAATTGCTTGCTTTGTCCTTTGTATCGCTCTTCTTCACTCTCATTGGTTCCTTTCTCTTCCTTTTCCCAGAACCTCAAGCTTATCTTTTAAACTGATTTATGTCTGGTTTTATGCCTTATGGAGCAGCTGAAACTAACAGGAAAAATACAAAGAGCAAACCTGGGTATTTTCGTATTGTCAAACAACAGATGCTGTGGCAGGTGCTGCTGGTAAGATATTATAGTCAAACAGGCAAAAAAGTAGAATTTTACTTCTCCATTTTAAGAAAGGGCTCTCAATTTGCTTATTAATTCATGTGCTTAAGGGGACATTAATATTTCAGAAATTTGTCCACAGTCTACAAAATAGTGATATGTGACAATATCCTTTATGTATTCCCAGAATGCAGATTCATCTGGGAGGGATAATATTGAACTCTTAAGTCCTTGTTACATTAATTTCATGCCATAGTGAAAAAAGAACTGCTTTCTGCTTCCTAAGAGGAAGGGTTATTTAATCATTCATACTCATCTCAGTAGCCTAAAGTCTGACCAGTTTGGATGAATCCCCATATTTCCATAAAAAATAGAATGCTCAGTGTTTTTTGCTCATGTATTTGTCTTAGGTCAGGCATCACAATTCCTTCTCTAAGTTGCTCATATGTGAATTATTATTTTTTGGCTTAGTTAATGTTTTTATTCTTTGGGCCAAAAATATACCTGTTAGTGCTTTTAATGGCTCTTTTGACTAATTTTCAGACACCCAGCTATCCATTTTTTAGTTAATAGTGGGATTTAATCTAGTTCAGTCCAGAGTATCAGCTGTGAACTAGGCCAAGGTTGTTCAGGCTGCTTAGGTGTCTGGTCCATGGTGCGAGCTGGGCAGGAATCTTGTGAAAGATTTGGGGCTGCCACTGCATCTTAGTGATCGTGGGAAGAAGATATTGGGATATTTTGGTGTGTAAAGCAAGACTGTTTCCTAGAAGAGTTTCCTGATTTAGAAATGATATAACTTCTAGTGTGACTGAATCAGTTCATTCAGCGACACTAATTAGAAGAGTTTGTAGTTAATATGCACTCATCTTCAATTTTATCCAGGTTTATGTGTTTAAAAACATTTCTTTAAGATCTGTGGGAGTGCTATCTTTAAAGATTAATGATGCTTATAAACAGATTTCATATTGTAATTCTTCCTCCAAAAGGATATCCACATTTTCTCTGAACCATGAGAACTTAAATCAAGTTGGGGGCCTAAATAATTTTCTGTCTTTCAGTCTGCCTTTATGCTGATGGAAATGCTCTGGAAAATGTGTCCTCGGAAGTGTAAATGGAGTTTTTTGGAGGAAAACAAAAATATCTTTGAAAGTTAAGCAATTCTCTCACTTTCATTGGTCTGGAATGAAAGTCATTGGTCTATCTGACTGGAAGAGAACTAAGAGAAAAATTGATTCAAGGAGCAGTTATTATACCAGTAGCACATTACTTTAGTTATTATAACTTTGTAATATATTTTGAAATAAGGAGTTGTGGTGACTCTAGCTTTGTTCTTCTTTCTCAAGATTCCTTTGGCTACTCAGGGTCTTTTGAGATTCCACGTGAATTTTAGGATTTCCCTTTCTATTTCTATGATAAATGCCTTTGGATTTTGATAGGGAGTACATTTAATTTATAGATTGCTTTGGGTAGTGTGAACATTTAAACAATATCAAATCTTCTAATCCATTAACATGGGATGCATTTCCATTTATTTGTCTTCTTCAATTTCTTTCATTAATGTTGTACAATTTTACAAATCTTTTACCTCCTTAAGTTTATTCCTAAGTATTTTTTTATTCTTTTTGATTCTATTGTAAGTGAAATTGTATTTTTAAATTTTCTCTTCATATAGTTCAATGTTAGTGTATAAGCATGCAACTGATTTTTGTTTGTTGATTTTATATCCTGAAACTTTACTGAATTTATTAGTTCTTAACAGTTTTATTGTTGCATCATTAGAGTTATTGTTACATGCCATCTGCAAATTAAGACAATTTTATTTCTTTCTTTCCTATTGGATGTTTTTTATTATTACTTTTCTCTTGAATAATTTCTATGGCTAGGACTTCAGTACTGTGTGAATAGAAAGTCAAGAGTGACCCAAGACGGTGGAGGGGTAAGTGGAAGCTACACTAACCTCCTCCCAGAACCAAACAGGAATTACAACTAAATTGTAGAAAAATCCTCCTGAGTAACCAACTGAATACTAGCTGGAGAGAAGCCTTATAACCATGGACAGAGAGAAGAAACCACATCACCACAATGTGGCTGGTAGGTAGTGCAGAGGAGGTGTGAGAGGGCTGGCTGGGCTCCCACAGGCAGCAGTTGAAGTTCTGGAGGGATATTTCAGTGGCTGGAGGGTTCCCCCTGAGAAGTATGGAGTCTAAACCCCAAGGTGGGCTCCCCAGCCTATGGCATCAAAACTGGGAAAAGAATCCAAATAACACAGAGCTGTGAAAAACGCTGGGATTTCTGTCCACTGGGGAGAGATGACTGCAGATGTAGAGAGCCCCTTAAAGGGCTAACACAAAATTCTCTTTGCAGCTACTTACCCTGGGCTCTGGTAGAGGGATGGCATAATAGAGTAGAGACATGTGAGGAGAGTCTGGGGCTGGTGGCTCTGGGGAGAGAACTGAATGATCAGTCACCAGGATCCCTGTGAAAGACTGCAGAAGCCATCTTTCTCAGGCAGAACATTCCTGTCCAATTGGTATTAGCCTGGAGGGGTGACAGCCCCAGCTGCAGGAATTACTCTGCCTCACCCTGTGGTGTTTAAGCCTGCTGCTGAGGAGTACAGCTGGAAGACTTTCATTCTTTAAGTCTAACAGAAAGACTGCAGGCAGAGGTGAGTCTCTGGGAGCTCTGAGACATTAACTGGTCTTTCACCAGACCCAGGACTCTCTACAAAATAAAGAGAGCTTAAGAGGACTTCTGGCCAAGATGGAGGCGTAGGTAGACACACTGTGACTCCTCGCACAGCCAAAAGAGGAAAAACAACAATTTAAAAAACAAAAACAGCCAGAACTGACAGAAAATTGAACTGAGTGGAAGTCCGACAACCAAGGAGTTAAAGAAGACACGTTCATCCAGACCAGTAAGTGGGGCGGAGCCAGGAGGAGAGTGCACGGTGACAGGCAGTTTGTGGAGCGGTACCCGCAACACTCCAGCTGCCTGGAGAGACCTGTGGTGGGCGCGCCTGGCCAAAACTTGGCTGGTGCACTCGGTGAAACCCGCGGCTGGCCCACTGGGACCCAGCGGGGCTGAGAATGGTGGACCAGATGGTTCCTCATATGCTCATAGATAAACTGGGAGAAAATGCTGGGGAGCAGAGCAGACTGTGCAATCCACCATCTTGGGGAAAATAAAGCCTCAGACCACTGATTGATAACACCTGTGGGGGCTGAGGTGGCAGTAGGAGGAACTCCCAGCCTCACAGGAGAGTTTGTTGGAGAGACCCACAGGGACTTGGAACTATACAAGCCTTCCCACCCACCCCGGAGCCAGCACAGAAGGACCCAACTTGCTTGTGGGTAGTGGGACGTGCGGAGAACACAGCAAGTGCCATTGTTCGCTCAGGCCCCACCCCTACAGGCAGCATCACAACACAACCACATAGGTTACCCCGCCCCGGTGAACACCTAAGGCTCTGCCCCTTAAAGTAACAGGTGCACCAAGGAAAAAAAAATGGCCCATATGAAAGAACAGATCAAAACTCCAGAAAAAATACAACTAAGTGACAAAGAGATAGCCAACCTATCAAATCCCTAGTTCAAAACACTGGTAATTAGGAAGATCACAGGATTGGTGAAATTTGGTTGCAATCAGATGAACAAATGGAGGACACACTAAAGGAAATGAGGGAAAATGTGCAGGGGACCAATAGGCATGAGAAGGAAACTGGGACTCAAATTAACGGAGTGGACCAGAAGGAAGAAAAAAACATTCAACCAGAACAGAATGAAGTAACAAGAATTAAAAAAAAATGAGGAGAGGCTTAGGAACCTCCAGGACATCTTTAAACATCCCAACATCCAAGTCATAGGGGTGCCAGAGGAGAAGAGGAAGACCAAGGGATTGAAAACTTATTTGAACAAATAATGAAGGAGAACTTCCCCAAACTGACAAAGGAAATAGACTTTTGGGAAGTCCAGGAAGCTCAGAGAGTCCCAAAGAAGTTGGACCCAAAGAGGAACACATCAAGACACATCATAATGTCATTACCCAAGATTAAAAATAAGGAGAGAATCTTAGAAGCACCAAGAGGAAAGGAGACAGTTACGTACAAAGGAATCCCCATAAGACTGTCAGCCAATTTCTCAAAAGAGACCTTTCAGGCAAGAAGGGGCTGAAAAGAAGTATACCAAGCCATGAAAGGCAAGGACCTACATCCAAGAATAGTCTATCCAGCAAAACTTTCACTTAGAATGGAAGGGCAGATAAAGTGCTTCTCAGATAAGGTCAAGTTCAAGGAGTTCATCATCACCCAGCCTTTATTATATGAAATGTTAAAGGGATTTATATAAGGCATGGAGGGATATCAACAGGTGAGTGAGAGGGGGAGAGAGGAAGAAAAAGTACAGAGAATAAGTAGCATAAGCGGTAGGTAGAAAACAGACAGGGGGAGGTTAAGAATAGTATAGTAGAAGCCAAAGAACTTATGTGCATGACCCACGGACAAAAACTAAAGGGTGGGGAATGGGGTGTGTGTGGGGTGGAGGGGAATAAAGGGGGGAAAATGGGACAACTGTAATAACATAATCAATAAAATATATTTTTTTTTTTAAAAAGAGAGCTTAAGAAACCTTTGGGACAACATGAAGTGTAACAGCATCCATGTCATGGGAATATCAGAAGGTGAAGAGAATGAGCAGGGATTGAGAAGCTAGGTGAAGAAATAATGGCAGAAAATTTCCCTAATCTGATGAAGTAACAAGAAACACAAGTCCAGGAAACTCAAGAGAGTCCTAAACAAGTCAGACCCAAATTGGCCTACACTAGGGGACATCATAATTAAAATGGCAAGGCTTAAAGACAAGGAGAAAATATTAAAAGCTGCAAGAAAAAAAAGCAGGTAGTTACATACAAGGGAGCACCAATTAGACTCTCATTTGATTTCTCAACAGAAACACTTCAGAAACATATCTTGAAACAAATGAAAATGAGGACACAACAGTTCAAAATCTGTGGGACACTGGAAAAGCAATTCTAAGAAGGACACTCATAGTATTACCAGCCTATCTCAAAAAACAAGAAAAAGCTCAAATAAACAATCTGACTTCACACTTAAAAGAACCTGAAAAAGAACAACAAACAAAGCCTGGAGTAGAAAGAAGGAAATTATAAAGATCAGAGCAGAAATAAA
>PVJI01011384.1:0-56271 GCA_004026765.1 Micronycteris hirsuta | reverse complement strand
GAGAAATCTAAGTGAAAATTAAAAAATACTTAAAAACTAAAAAAGAAGAAAAATACCACTGATCAAAATTAAAAATGCTGCTTAGCACTGCTCATTTCATACTAATGGCATGATTCCCAAATCCTCGGGTCAAGAATATTATGTTTAAAATGCCTGTGCCCCCTTGGCAGCTGCTAAAGGGAATGCAAGTCTTCTCTGACGGAGAATTTTCTCAGAAAAGTTCAAGGAATATGATATCACAGTCAAAAAATTTAAAAGCAAACAAGCAAAACGAAACCAAATCAAGAAACAAGCCACTATGAGTAAGAGACAGGAGGAGAAAAACAGAGCTGAATGAGACCCACAAGCTTTTCCGTATTGGAATTATCAGACTCAGATTATAAATTGAATACATTTAATATGTTTAAATGAAAGAAGGGACTGGACACATGAATCGTTTGACTAAGGAGAAAGCACTTTTAAATGATCAAGTAGGTTTGATAAAAGCAACTAAATGAGCATTTGGAAAGTAAAATACTGTGACTGGAATATTTTATCATGAAAAATACAATTTTTTATAAAATCAGAGACACCATTTCTTTTATCTTTATGTTTATTTTTTCTTTTAAATATTTTATCTAGAATTTAATTTCGTGTAAGTAAAAAAGAGAATCCAATTTCATCTTTTCCAGATGGCTACCCTCTTATCCTAATATTGTTTATTAAATATATCATTTTACCCCACTGATTTGAAATGCCAACTTTATCAGAAACTAATCCCTATATGAATTTGTGTCTTTCTGGGGGTGTCTCTTCTGTTCCCCAGATCTTTCTGCTCGTGTGCTGATACTACACAGTTTTAATTACTATAATTTTTATAACACTCTTCAGTATTTGATAGGGCTATTTCTCCTTCACTATTCTTGCTTTATTCCCAAAATAATGGTATTGGTATTTTTCTTGATGAAGTTAGATTTACATATTTATTTGGAGAAAATTGCTGTCATGTATCATCTCTTTATCTAAGAATGTCCTACTACTTACTCAAGTCTTTTTTAAAATCACCTGCGTAGCACTTCAAAGTTTTCTTTACGTGAATCTTGCACATTTCTTAAACGTACTTCTAGGTATTCTATTATGTTTCTGGGTTTTATAAATTGAATATTTCTGTTATATTTTCTACATGATTGTTGTTCATATACCAGAGACCTAGGAATTGTGTTTTAATTTTGTTCTCAGCCATCTTATCTTACTCTTGGTAATAAGGAATTTTAAAGTTGATTTTCCTGCATTTTCTGCCATAATATCATCACCTCTACAAATAGTAATGTTTTCTTCCCTTTCTGATTTTACATGTTTTTCTTTTTCTTCTCCATTGGCTAGTATTAGCTAAACAAATTTAAGTAATGCTGGTAACAATGTACATTCTTGCTTGGTTTCTGATTTTAATGAGACTCAGCATTTTACTGTATAATCTCTGCCCTCTGAAATCATTTGTATATACTTTTCATGTTAAAAAATTATTCATCTTTCCTGTTTTATTTGTAAGCTTTTCAGGAAACCAAAAGGATAATTGAATGTTAATAGATGCCCTTCTAGAACCCACAGGAATGTTCATGTAGTATTTCTCTTTTAATATGTTTAAGTTGTATTATAATAGTAGATTTATTAATATTGAACCATCTTTGCATTCTTAGTGTAAGTCTTGCTTGATCACGATACATGTTTGATTAATGTGCTACTGGAGTCTATTGGCTAATTTTTATTTATAATGTTTAGGAACTGGACTGTGTCAATGTTATGCTGAATTGATAAAAAAAATTTGGGGAACTTTTCTTTTAATACTCTGAAACTATTTGAATAATATTAGGGTTACATGTTCCTTAAAGATTTGATAGAATTCACTTGTAAAATTTTCTGAAAATTGATCTGTTTGTATACTTTTCATTTTAGGGGGTCAGTTTTGATCATTTATGCTTTTCTAGCTAATCTTCTATATATTTGCATAAAACCGAGCATTGTATTCTTTTATATTTGTGTAATTTCCTCAGTATCTATGCATATTTCTTCATACCCATCTTTAATATTTATGTATTTCTTCCTTTTTTATTTATATTGTTTGACTAGCTTTGCTAAATTTTATTTTTTTCATAGTACCATTCCCTAGGATATGTTTATTTGTTCTATAATTTTTTCTTTTCTAATTCTTTAACTATTGTTTTTATCTTTATGGTATCTCCTTTCTTTTGTTCTTAAGACTATTGTGTTCTTTTTCTAACTTCTTAAATTGAGCACTTAATTTCTCATTCTCTATTTGTCTTTCAATTAACAGAAGCCATTTTTAGTAGGTTATTTTTTCAAGAAAGATTCCTAGGTACTATGTTCTTTGAGTATTTTATGTTTGAAATCATCTGCATGCTGCCTTTATTCATGAATGATACTTTGGCTGGAAATAAAATTCTTGGTTCATAGTATGCCCAAGCATTTTGAAGACAGTGAATATTTACCATATTGGTTATTGCTTTAAAGAAGTATGAAGTGGCCTGATTTTTGTCTCTTCCCTTTGAGGTGATTTGATTTTCTGTCTGAATGTTCATTTCTTAGAAATTTATTAATGTTATTAGGTTATGCCCCAGTGCCGATTAATCTTTGTTCTTCCAGCTTTAAGATAGATGCTTATTTAAATCTATAGACTCAAGTATTTTTTTTAAAGATTTTATTTATTTATTTTCAGAGAGAGGAGAAGGGAGGGAGAAAGAGCAATGTATGGTTGCCTCTCATATGGCCCTCATTGGGGACCTGGCCCGCAACCCAGGCATGTGCCCTGACTGGGAATTGAACTGGGACGCTCTGGTTCCCAGCCCGCGCTCAATCCTCTGAGCTACACCAGCCGGGCTCAAGTATTTTATTTCAGAAGAGTTTTCTGAATTTTACTTTGGATATCTTTTGTGTGCTTGATTGTTTTGTCTTCTAAATGCATCCTTGAGCATTAACTCTATCTAATCTGTCCTCCAAATATATATTTTTCTATAATCCTTTAAAATTCCTTTTTTCTATTGATTTTCCTTTTCTTTTGCTCCATTTTTCTATTTCTTTACCTTGTTTGCAACAATATCTTCTTTTTTCTGCAATTGCCATTTCTATATGTCATGACTTTTTCTTCTACATCTTTCCCAGGCACGCTCAGGTCCATTTATCTCATCTGTTGCTTTATCATTTCTTCCTTCGGTCCTTTTGTCTGTGATTTGAACTCTTGGTTCATGGAGGACACTTTTTGACCAAGTTGTCTGAATCTATAACAAGTTGTTTGGTCAGTTTTCAACTATTCCACAGTAATTTTTTTAAACATATACTGAATTTGTTTGATCTCCTTTGCCTTTTTATTTCCTGCAATGATTTTGTCTCCGGGTTCCATTTTAGAGAGAGGGGAAGGGAGGGAGACAGAGAGGGAGAGAAACAGCAATGTATGGTTGCCTCTCACATGGCCCTCACTGGGGACCCGGCTTGCAACCCAGGCATGTGCCCTGACGGAGAATCGAACCAGGACCCTCTGGTTCCCAGCCCGCGCTCAATCCACTGAGCTACACCAGCCAGGGCTCCAGGTTCCTTTTTTTTTAAGCTTCATTAATATGTAATATTAAGCTTCATTATATATGTAATATAATTCACATATAATTTACCCACTTAAAGTACACAATTCAATATTTTTCATATATTTATAGGGTTTTGAAACCATATCTGGTTCCTATTTTGGTTATTCTCATTTTGTAATACAAAGTTCTTTCTGGATCAGTTATATGGGGAAAGAAAATATGAGAAAGATGTCAGAGGCTTTGAATAACCTCTGGGCTAATCAGTTCTAACAATAAAGCCCTCACACATAAGGTCTAGTGCAATATAGTGTGAGTGTGGGTTCAGACTTTACAAAATTTTATTGACTAGAATTGGTAGCTTCAATGGTGCCCATTAAGTGTCTCTAGTCTCAAAATTTTTTCTTACAGGAATGTTGAGTCTGTAGTTTCAAAAGGTTGTCATGGAGAACTCCTGAGTCAGTTTGCAGACCTCAGCCTTTTTCAAACAAATTGTTGCTTTTGCTCCTCAGGGTGTGTTACTAACGTGGAAAACTGTGCCTCGTTGACTCTGGTTGATCCTCAGCCATGGGCATCATCTCTTGGCCTCCTTCCCCTTCTATATAAATGTTAAGGTTCAGATCATAAGCATTGTCTGATCTCCTAGATGGAGTTTTTATTCCATTTTTATTCTTATTGTTTCTGATTGGTTTTAGAGAGCAGATAGAGTCTGTCTTAGCTCCAGCTGTTATAAAAAAATTGCATCAACAAGAGACTTAGAAACAACAGAAATTTATTCTCATAGTTCCAGAGGCCGGAGGGCTGAGAGCAGGGCGCCAGTATGGCTGGGTTCTGGAGAGAGCTCACTCCGGGCTGCAGACACCCAGCTCCTCATTGTATCTGCAGGTAGTGGAGAGCAGAAGGAGGGAGCAAGCTCTCCCTGGACTCTTAATAAGGGCACTAATCCCATTCATGAGGCCCCACCCTCATGAACTCATCCAATCCCAATTACCTCCCAAAGGCCGCACCTCCTAATATCACATTAGGGTGGACACAGTTTCAGCATAGGACTTGGGGAGAGACACAAACCCTCAGTCCATAAGAGGGTCAGAGAATTCGTTATTCCTCATCTTTAAATGAGAGACTGATGATTTTATTATTAACTTAGTTCTTCTGTTAGTTATTTTTCACTTTAATAATCTCTTTCTTGCCCATCAACTTTAGACTATATATAATTTTATTCACCATTATGTACAGTAAGGAAAAAATATATCTCCAGTTTCTTCTCACTTTTTTTCTGTACTTTGTCCAGCAACATCTGCTAGTATTCCATTATTTTTACAACATTGAGATTTAAGGCATTATATTCTCTGTAACTTTAATTAAGTGTCTGTGCTTATTTTTTGTCTGTAAGCTGACTCTAAAAATTGGAAATAGCAGTTGGTTAAATTATTATAGACTGTGTAAGTATACTAAACTGTGGAATAAAATCGTGTTAGTGGAACCTCAGAGAAGGAAATATAATCCAATGCCACTAACTCTCAACAGAATGTTTCACATGTCATGCCAAGTGAATTATCTTTCACTCTGAGAATGGCGCCCCCTCCAGGCTTTCCATTACTTTTCTCTTTCCAATCTGTGCAGTATATACACTATGTTATGTCCAATATTACAGTCACCATAACATTAAAAAGCCCATCTTCTTCACCATATTATCTTTTGATAAAATCTCCTGTCATCTTGAAGGTGGCCTTTCTGAGGTCCAAGCAGGGCTGTTGCTGCCCAGGCCCGCTGCTTGCCTGTCATCCTGGGCTGCTTTTCGTAACTCTCGTGGATAGGTGCCACTTTCCTGAAGCTCAGTTTTCTTTCTTGTACTTCTTTTTGTGTAGCTAGAATACATTCTTAAGATCTTTTAAAGAAGCCCGGCTGGTGTAGCTCAGTGGATTGAGCGCGGGCTGGGAACCAGAGGGTCCCGGTTCGATTCCCAGTCGGGGCACATGCCTGGGTTGCGGGCCAGGTCCCCAATGAGGACCATGTGAGAGGCAACCATACATTGCTCTTTCTCCCTCCCTTCTCCTCTCCCTGAAAATAAATAAATAAATCTTTAAAAAATATATATAAAAGATATTTTAAAAAAAGATCTTTTAAAGAAAATGTATATGACATATAAGTAATTTGAGACTTACATGTTTGAAAATGTTAATCTGTTCTTTTACTTGATTACTAGTTTAGCTGAGCATAGAATTCCAGAATAAAAGTAATTTTTTTTCTATATAACCAGAGACATTGAAATTAAGAACAAACTGACAATAACCAGAGGGGAGTTGGGAGGGGGGAATGGGAGGAGAAGGGGACAGGGTAAGAAAAAAAAAGTAATTTTTTTCTGAGAACTCTGTAAGCATTGCTCTATTGTATTCTAGAAAATGATTTTACTGAAAAGAAATCTGATACCACTTTGATGCTTGTTCCATTGTAGGTGATAGGCCTTTATTGAGGAATAATTGACATGTAGTAAATGGCGCATATTTGTGGACAGTCTGATAAGTTTTAACACTTGTGTACATTCACGGAGCAATCCTCTTTCCTCTCGGCTTCACTCTGAATAGCTTCTATTGGCCCATCTTTTAGTTCATAATCCTTTTCTCTTCTGTGTTTATTCAGTTTTTAATTTCTATTGAATTTTTTAAAGATTGTATTTATTTATCTTTAGAGAAGGGAAGGGAGGGAGAAAAAGAGAAAGAGAAACATCAATGTGTGGTTGCCTCTCACGTGCCCTTTACAGAGGACCTGGCCCACAGCCCAGGCATGTGCCCTGACTGGGAATCGAACCAGGACCCTTCGGTTCACAAGCAGATGCTCAATCCACTGAGCCACACCAGCCAGTTCTATTGAATTTTTAATTTCAGCAATTCCTGTTTGTTAGTTTGAGAATCTACATTTGATTCTTTTTTCATCATTATTGATTCTAGTTCCCTAGTGAGAGCCTCCATTTTGCCCTATATTGTCGTGAACAGATTAATCGCAGTTATTTTAAAGTCATGCCTGATAACACCAGCATCTGTTCCATCTGTGAGTCTGTGCTACAGTCTGTTTTATTCTTTGGTTTTTGTCTGTTGGGCTTATCTCTTGGCTTGTTTTGTAATTCTTTGATTGAATGCTAGACATTATATATGAAAATCGTAGATATAAATTGAGGCTCTGGCTAATGTTTTCTCCCAGAGAAGATTGGCCTGCCTCTTGGCAGGAGTGAGAGTAGAGACAGATCGCTTTAACACAGTCTTAGATGAGCTCATTTAAAGTCGGGTGTTGGTCTCTTTTGCGTACTGTTCTATTTCCGTCTTAGCCAGGTGCCTACGGTGTTACTGCCCCAGTCTTCACTGCCTGGGATGTGCGCAAGGGCTGCTCCCCAGTAGTGGGCACTGAAGTCTGATTTCTGCCTCTCAGCCCGAGAAATTGCCAAAAGATCTGATTGGCTTCCAAGGTTCTTACCTGTTACTCTCTGCTTTGGTGCTTTACCTCTTATACCAAGGTCATTTAAGATCAGTAAACTCATTGAAAAAAAAGTTCATGAATGTGCCGCCCTTCTCTTTGGGATTCTTTCACCTCAGTCCTGTCAATGATTGCGGCTTCCACCTTGAGGAACTAAAAAAAAAAAAAAGCAAATAAAAGCCAAAGTAAGCAGAAGAAAGAAAAGAATACACAAGAGCAAAACTCAAAGAAATGGAAAACAGAAAAAGAGGGAAAGTCAATGAAACCAAGAACTGATCTTTTGAGGGGGGAAAAAGGGTGAACTTATACCAAAAATGATCAGAAAAAGAAAAACCAAAAAATAAGTTACTATTATCAGGAATGAGAGAGGTAACCGCGGAGACTACTCATGTTAAAAGAGAATAAAAGAATAACTTTATGCCATAATCAATTCAACAACTTAGATGAAGTGGACAAATTCCTTTAAAAGCTCAAACCACCAAAGCGAAAGAAAAAGATGATTTGAATTATGCTAATCTATCGAAGAGATTGAATTTATAGTTTAAAACCTTCTTGCAAAGAAAACTTCAGGGCTAGACAGTTTCATGGGGGAATTGAAGCAAACATTTAATAAAGGAGTAATACCAATTCTACATAAATACTTTCAGAATACTGAAGAAGGGACTACTTCCAGACCCCTTCTATGAGCCCAGCATTACTCTGGTACTGAGATCATAAAAATATGTGAATGTATATTGACAATATAAAACACTTATATTGTCTGGAGGTGTTTTAAATTTGTAGAAATAAAATTTGTAACAGTAATAGCACAAAAGGCAGGAATAAAGGAAATTAAAGTGTGCTATAAACCTTGCATTGGTGAAAATACAAATTTATGATAGATTCTAGCAAATTATAATGATTGTTGTAATCTCTAGAGTAACCATGAAAAAAAGAGTAAAGTAATGTATAATTAACAGGCTCATCAAAAGGGAAATGGAGTCATACAAAGTATCCGATTAGTTTTCGTCTAAAACGCAAGAAAGGAGAGTGAAAGAAGCATAGAGCAGGGGCGTGAGCCTCAGACAGACAGTGGGTGGGTAGATGTGGGCCCTAACACATCCATAATTACTCTAACTACGAGAGCTTAGGTTAAAAGGCAAAGACCATTCCACCTGGTGAAACAGCAACAAAAGCAAAAGCGGCGGAGCTCTGGCAGGAGAGCATGTGGAAAGCAGCCCTGCAGTGGAAGACCTCGCTCACCGTCTGCGCAGACGGCGAGGGAACTGCGGGCCGTGGCAGGCGTTCCCCGCGGCAGGGTTGGGTTGTGAGAAATGAAGGAGACGGGCGGACTGAACGAGGAATCGCACGTTTCAGCCCGGCAGTGTGCACTGCTGATCAATGTTTAAGGTCGGCTCTCCAAGTGCAGGTCTAACACGAATGCCCAACTGATGTTTCTGTTTACATCAACAAGTCAAATAAAGCTGCAACAGTGAAGCGGTGTTGGAGCTTCACTCATTCACCCCTTGTCAATGGCAGGTGTGACGGATGTCTTTGCTGAATGGGACAATAGCTTTGGCATACTAGAAGAATAGGGTCTTTATCTGTTTGTTTTTGCTTTTCACATTGCAGCGGCTACATTGTCAGCAGACTTGACATTTTTTGAAGTTTCACCTGCATCATTCACATTTTCTCCATCATTTCCTTAACCCTAGACCAGGGTTCGGCTAAGTACACCCCAAGAGCCACATTAAACTTAGTTTGCATAACTCTTTTAAATTTTCCATTCATATCTAAGTATCACAGTGCTTCGGTGTGCACCAAATATGTGAATAAGCTCTTTTTAAGTCAGGTATTATACAGCATTTCTTTTTCCCCTGAACTCTTTTCTTTCTTTTCTTCCAGCTCACAGTGCAATGTCATTATGCATAAACAATTTTGATTACCCTATCATATTTCTTTGCAAAGAAATATACAAATTAAAATTTAATTAGTTTTAATTTCCTGTGTTCATAAAGCTTATAAATATTAATTTTTTACTCTGATGGAGTTATTGTCATTATTAGAAGTATATAATTAAATTAAATAAATCTTATAAATTATAATAAATAGTGATGACATTCAAAAATTTATTAGGAAATTATCACTTAATGATTTATTTTCATAATGAGACAGGCTTAGCATTAATTTTATTCCTCCTTTTAGTTTTTATAGGTATGAATCACTACATGGAGGTAAAGGGAGTTTTAGTTTTTTTAAAATGTCAGTCCAGGTTTAGCAATCCTTTCAAGCTATATGCACAAATCATGTAGTGCTCATCAAACAGTATTTTTAATGATTTGGCACTGATAACTTGGTTAGATTTCCCCTCAATTTTGTGGAAACCTAGGAATTAGAAATCATCCAATTTGAAAAAATAAATTGTTTTCTAGTCTCTAAAACCATTCACTTTCTCAACTTCTGATAAATTTACCCAAAAAGAGCCTCTCTAAGATTTAACATATTGCTATTAATTATTATTTTTAGAGCAACCTCATTTTTGGAGCTTAAGTTAGTTACACTGAGATTTGCAAAAGAACAACAAAAACGTGGAAATTGTATTTCCTCTGTGAACAAAATATAAGCATGCTGAATTTCAGTTTCCTAGGACAGGTGGACAGGGGTGAAGAGTTGATACTTGTTACATAGAGATAAGTTAGTAATTTAATCATCAAAAAGGAGCATGTTTATAATCACATGTTTGATATTATTAGGGAGGCACATCAAAATCTGAGGGGCAGAAATTATCCCTAATTGAATATGTTGGCTTTGTGAAGTTCAGGATATTATGTTCTAGGTTATGTTTTGGGAACATTTTATCCTACACACCTGTACAGAGATAGATGTTCTATCTTTCTAATAGATTTTATTTTTTAGAGCAGTTTTAGATTCACGACAAAACTCAGCATAAGGTACAGAGATTTTCCATATACTTCCTGCCCCCACGTATACAAGCCTCCCCCATCATCAGCATCCCCCACCAGAGTGCTCCATTTGTCACAGCTGAAGAGCCTACATTGACACATCGCTGTCACCCAAAGTCCAAGTTCATGGTGTTGTACATTCTTTAGGTTTGGACAAATATGTAACAACACGTATCCACCACTGTAGTATCATACAGAGCAGTTTGCCTGACCTAAAAATCCTCTATGCTCTGCCAGTTCATCCTCCCTCCCTGCTAATCCCTGGTGACCACTGATCTTTTACTGTCTCCATAGTTTCACCGTTCCAGAGTATGACAGAGCTGGAATCACACAGTCTGCAGCCTTTGCAGATTGGCTTCTTTCACTTAGTAATATGCCCTCAAGTTTCCCCCACGTCTTTTCACGACTTGATAGTTATTTAAGTAGGACCTATAACATAATTTTGTTAAACCACAACAGTAATATAAACATATAAATATAAATATGCATACATTTATTTTAATATAATAACATAAATCCAAAAACTACATAGTGAAAAAGAACGATCAGTAAACAGACATGTACACATAAATAAAAAATATCAACTTACAGCACCTCGTAATCTTTTGGCAAGATTAAGGAACATGTTTCCCCCACCAACCTGCATAAACACTCACAGAAATGTAAAACCCCGGTTTAGATGTGTGTCCCACGTCTGGATGTGCCACTAATCCGCTGGAAGCATGGGGAATTAGCGTGGGACTTTCCACTGCCTTCTCAAAGTCAGGTAGGCCAGCGATTTTCAACCATTTTCATCTCATGGCACCCATACACTAATGACTAAATTTCTGCAGCACCCCCAAAAATAAAGTTTTGGCTGATCAGACAAAAAAGTGTTATAATTTTGATTGACTTATAAAAAATAATAATAATAGTAATTACCCTTTTTGCTCCAAAGTGACTTTTTAAAAAATCAGGTGCCGCCTGGCTGGTGTATCTCAGTGGATTGAGCGCAGGCTGGGAACCAGAGGGTCCAGGTTCGATTCCCAGTCGGGGCACATGCCTGGGTTGCAGGCCAGGTCCCCAGTGAGGGCCATGTGAGGAGCAACCATACATTGCTGTTTCTCTCCCTCTCTGTCTCCCTCCCTTCCCTTCTCTCTAAAAATAAATAAATAAAATCTTAAAAAAAAAAAATCAGGTGCCTATAGTTGTATATAAGGATTTCCAGTACCAAGAATTAACCAGTCAGACAACCTGATTATGCAACTTGACCAATAAGATGTAACTCTGTTGTATGACCTATATAGTTGTGGTTCAAGGCAGAACATTCACACTTGACGGCTATTGTTGCGTTGGCTGTTGTCATTTTTTTAATTTGACAACCAAAGGGAAAAGAGGTCAGTGCTCCTGACTAAAGAGTCACGTATTGCATGTTTTAAAAATTCCTGTGGAACACCAGTTAAAAATCGCTGATGTAGACAGATGAACCAAAGCACGGTGCATGCCTTGAATGAGAGTATTCTCCAAACTTCATCACCAAGAACAGTGGGAATTCAGAAAGAGGGATTTGTGACAGACTAATATATTATTTTAAAACACACTAATACTAAAATTCTTAGATTAATGGATATGTAGACAAGGTAGATAAGAGCCAGAGCTTGTCATGAATTTGTCACTTGCAGGCTCTCACATGAGTCCCCCTTAGGGGCAGTGCATTCTTGACAATAGTTATGGATAGGAAGGGATACAATTAATAACAAAATTTGTCATCTCTGTGGCTGACTTACTGTACATGAAATTCAGAACATGCCAACACAGGCAGAATACTTGGGCTCTATTTCCTTACTTCAAGCTTAACATAAACGTATTCGAGAAAAGACAAGCCTGGAGCCCTACTGGGGACTCATGGTGCCTTGGCTGAAGGAGGTTCCAGCCACACCAGTGATGCTGCGTGGTTGTGAAAGGGATGATGTGGAAACCAAAGCTCCTCCACCTCAAGTGTATTTTCTGGCAAACCAATTTTTGGAAAGAATACGTATGGAAATTGAGAATATGGGAATTGATGCTCTTAAAACTATACAGGGGCATAGCCCTTGGAAAGTCTTTGCCTCTGTATGCATTTTATTGAAGACTAACACAGAGAATAGAAATGAGAAAAGAAAGAAAAATGTATTGAACACAAATGACTGAGTAGAGGCTTAGTGGGGAAATAACAGTTACGGTAGACAAGCCAAGGAGTTGAATGTCGGGCCTTCACCGATGGCAACAGAAATAATGGAGAGAAGAAATATTTAAAGATACACTTTAAAATTTTTTCTTGAACTACAAGAAAAGCATGAATCTGTCTATGGCAATGGCACAGCCAGGTACAACTGAGCCAGAACAATCAATTGAGAGATAAATTATAAAAGACCTGAACCTCAGAGAGTTTGGGGAGAAAGTAGGCAAAACAAAACAAAATAAAATAAAATAAATATTTAATGGGAGTGAAATCAAACAAGCCTCAGAGTGACTAAAATAGAACATACTTCCTGAGAAAAAAAAGTATGTTTGAAGAATTTTACTCCCAGCCAAACTAGCATCCTAATACTACATTATAGCAACCAACAAGTGGTTTTAAACATGCAAGAACATGGTGGAGGGGGTATTGTTTCATTGTCTTTTTTGATGAATAATAATATGCACTTTAGTTACCTAAGAGAAGACAGGGAAACTATGGTAAAATAATCTGATGGTAACATCGAATCTGTTTAACAGTAGAACCAAAACTAAAACAAATGTGGGGTGTTTGATTATAGAAAAGAATATTCTAAACCAATATATTTTCTAAATATATTTTCTAAAATATATTCTAAACTAATATATTTTGAAAAGAAAATAGCAAAAGTTAGGAGGCGAAGGGATAAAGACATGAATGTTGGCTTAGCATAACAAAATCTTTCCAAGCCAAGAGATCAAAATACATTATTTAATAATAGAGGTATAAATATCTTTTCTATAATGACTTTTAGTCATTCTAGAAATGTCTGTAATTGACATAAAGTAAACTTTTCAACGGAAGTAAAACATACTTATAGAATAATACAAAATTTTAAGCATACATACTGTCAAATTTCACAAAGTAAACATGAATATACTCATATTGAAAGGACCCATATCGAGAAGTAGGACATTATCAGCACTCAGAGCCCCTCCTGCCGTCTGACAGTCACTCAGGGGCACCCACAATCCTGACTTCTAATTGAATATATTAACTTTGTCTGTTGCGTGTGATGTAACTGGATTCATATCCTATAACATGTCTGGTTTCTTTTGCTCAGTATTATGTTTTTGAAGTTCATGCCGTTGCGTGTAACTGCGCTCGTTCACTGTCATAGACGTCAAGTTCTCAGTTACACGAGCGCGTCACAACTTGTCCACTCTGCCGCCGGTGGGCACGTGGACAGGTTTCAGCAGCCATCACGAGTGATTTTTCTGTGAACATTCTCATGCTTTCTGTGGAACGTATGTCTTTTTGTTGAATATAAACTGGCCTTTCTGTTGGGCGTAATTATTTGAGGGAGAAAATGTATTAACTTAATATTTGCAGAAATATTATCCTTGTCATATAAAATGTAGACTATTGATTTAACCAAAAATTAAAATGGGAGAGAAGTAGATAAGTTTAAGAGAGCTATAGCATTGTCTGGTAATAGAAGGAATTAGTACATAATGTGTAACACGGATAAATGAAAAGAATATTATGAAATACTAACTTATAATATTTACTTTAACATAATATTTAATATTTATAATATCTAAAACCAAATTTAGATATTTACTTATACAAAAACAAATCACTTTAAAGTAATTCAGGTAAGGGAAGTTTATATGTCCACAAGATTTTTTACATAAAAAATTGAAGTATTAGGATATTATTTAAAAATATAGAGATAAATGTCCAAAGAAATTGCCAAAGTAATTAAAAGTAGTTATCCGGGGCGGGGGGGGCACTTCTTTTTGTTATAAATCTTGTAATATGATCCAACTTTTCTCTAAACACTATTTGATTGTTACCGTGTGCATGTATTGTTGTAGTGAAGTTAAAGGTTTAGTTGGTTTGGTTTCGTTTGGGTTTGAGCAAGGACAGCCAGCAATAACTCGACATAAAAGTGACCGTGACTCATACAAACCTATCTGACCGAACCCAAACTAAACACACCCCAACCCAACTTCCTCATGGCCGACCCTATGCGGCTCAGAGGCCACCCAGCACTAAATAATTGTGCTAGTTACAGAGGAAAAGAGACAGTTGCTTTTAACTATAGTTCAATATCTATTTTCTGCAGGTTTTACAAAAACACGTGGCCATATAAACACAATGTTAGGGCCCCTCCAGGGTCCTGGAAGGAGAGGCTTAAGTGTGGGCCTGAAGCTTCAGCTTCACAGTAAATCAGCTGCTTGGGAGCAAAGGCAAGAAAATAACCCCCAGATACAAGCTCAGCTCTGCATTTCAGGAAGTCGACTGTCAAGTGCTTACTCAACTCCTGCGCCTCAGTTTCCTTGTCTTCTAAATGGTGACAGTAAATCCTCACCAGTTTTGCTGGGATGCTGATGAGGTATTGGTGACATCATGTTACTAAAATACCAGCTAGCTTCAAAGTCCAAATTTGTCCACCCCTCCCCCACCAAAAAAGCAGTTGTCCCAAATCCCATAGAGCCGCCTTGGATCCTCATGTCCACGGTGCCGTATGAATTGGAAACCTCTGTTTATCAGTGAGGTGTATCCTTCGTAGCTCTGATCCAAACTATTTTAGAGAGGAAAATACAAAATTCCAAATCACAGTATTTCTTTTATCTTTGAAAAACGTATTGAAGCAGTCAGATTACTAGAACACTGTGTTCCAAAATCAGGCCACCTGGGAAATGATGTTCTAGATAGCTCCCCAAAATCACAGCGGAAGGAGCGTGTTCTGAGCAGGGTCCCCTTCCTCCTGTTTGTTCTCTCGAGCAGTAAGAGGCAGAGCTGACCTAGCCATGGCTGGCCCCTTAGAGCACGGCGTGGATTTAGTGATGCTGTGCCAAATTCAGGTGTAGGAAAAGGGGTAAAACTCCAAGGTTCTATCCCTCCCATTTGGAATTCCTGCAGCAGTTTTACCAGGTTTGTACCGTCTCACCGACCACCTTGTTATAAACCATTTTGTACTGTAGTCGTTCGTGCTAATGGCTCTGCCATTTTGGGATAGGGATGGTATCTTTTTCATTGTTTCATTTCAACAAATATCTATTGAGCCCCTACTATATACAGGATTCTGGGACTGTGCTAGGCAAAGGAGCAAGAAAGATAATCAACCCATGTTCCTATTCTGAAGGAGCTTAAAATCTAGTTACAGAGCATTTCCAGGGCCAGGAATTTACCCTGCAGATCTACTCACAAAAGTTCACTGAGTTGTGTTCCAAGCATATTCATCGCAGCGTTGCTTATAATAAGGAGAAAGAGGGCAGGGATGACCCAAATGTCCACGTAACACTCTGTCAGCCTTTCGGAACCAGGACCCTCATCTAAACTCCAGAAAACTGCAATTTGAGTGACTATTCTCTCAGTTCTAAAGATTGTCCATGACCAGTGCCATCCTGGATGCACAGGAGGGAAGTTAATTCCTGACATACTGTGTGGCTTTAGGGCATTGGGGCTTAATTCTTTCACGGGAACAAAGTTAATATGGAAATATCTGCAAGATGTCAGATAAAGTGGGAAAAGATATAAAGTGAGAAAAGCACAATGGACAATGAAGTGCATAGTTAATCCCTTTTGTGTAAATAAAAGATAGAAGGTATCTACCTGGTTGCTTATGTGTGCAGACAGGTGACCGAAGGCTGGCCTCTGCGCCCTGTCTGGGGCCCTGAGATGGGCACCAGGCATGGCCTCAGTTACAGGGAGTCCAGCTTGTGGTCCAGCAGGTGTAGGTCAAAGAGGCCACTGCTCTGTCCTTGGCGCAGGCCTGCTCTGGCCTCCTCTCTGGCCTCAGACCCTTTTGCATCTCTTACATGGACCTCCTCGAATTTGTCAGTTTGAGGATGGATTTAGTGTGTGTTCCACAGGAGTGGTATCAGTAGGAAAATCAGTCTGAGAGAATTTCCATTTGGTCCTGGACTCCTACTCCGCAGGGCCCCTGCCCCATCAGCCTTGCTGTGGGATTGTGTTTCAGGCCGTTCCTGTGCATTTACAAATAAAACCAAGCTGCTCTGGGCACGCTTCTGAGGTGAGGCCTGCAGCCTCGCACGCTCGGGCCAGAGATTGATACGGTGTGTGCACGCCTGGCCTGATACAGCTCTTTTGATCTATTTCTGAAGGAGGCTTTTTACCTCCTGAAGCAAGTGATTGATTAAGTTAGGATCTCTTGTAGGAATTCTCTCCGCTCGGGCCTCCTCACTGGCTCCCAGCGAGCCCTGCCAAATTTGACTTCCTTTTATGCTACAGATTGTTCTGTTCCAAGTGAGTAAATGGAAACTGTGTTCTTAATACGCAGTCAGTTCCCTAGCCCTTTATTTGCAATCAGTTACCTTGGAATTCCTGGTTTGCATTCAGTGTTGTACGGGCGCCCTCTTACCACATCATCAGTCATGTTTCCAGCAAGGTTGGGGCCTTATCGTTAGGGAGTAGCTTTGCTCCAGAGCTTTCCCTCCCCCTGTGCGTCCCCACCCCCATTCTGGTGTGAGAATCGCTGGGGGATCAAGGTGATACCATTTGTTTTAAAACAAGGCTCCGCACATGTTTGCAGACTTTCAAAGACCATGCATGTGAGTAGACTCGGTGATGTTCTGGAGGCCCCAGCTGGAGAAGGGGACCTTGGTTCATTAGGTACTGGTGGAATGGGGACACAGGCAGTTCAAAAGCATGTGCCCTGGTTCCGATGCTGGCCTCCAGTCACAGTGTAAAACTGGAATTATACCTTCCCTCTTGCGTGAGTGGCGAGGAAGCCTGAAGTGACTGAGTGGGTAAACGTACGAGCACATTCCCATCTCTGTTTCTCATACCTCCTTCTACACCCCAGACCATGTGCTGTCTTTCCCACAGTGGCACTTCCTGTCACATTAGCGAGACCGGCCCTTAGTGGAATGTCCTATCGGGACTGCTTTCTTATGTCCTTTCTGTGGCCCTCTCGCCCACAACTCCCGGGCCCTGCTCACTCTACGCCAGGCCTTTTTCCTTCAGTTTGCCCAGGCCTCCGGTTCAACCTTGTTTAGAGAAGCCGGTCTGTCTCAGCTCCGCTTTGAGAAATCAAGGCTGGGACGACAGGAGCCACGGTTCAGGGCCCCGCAGCGGGGAGGAAGTCCAGCCCCCACCCCCCACCAGGACATCCTTTTCCAACCTTTCACAACCTGGGTTTTGCTTTCTTAAGGGAGCTAGAGCTTCTCTTTATGACCTGGCGTGTCCTGTCACCAACCCCAGCATTTTTCTTTCCTTTGGGGACCGTTGTTTTCCCCCCAAAGAAACACACTTTAAAAAATTACTCCATGGCAGTTACTGTATACATGAGAATGAGGATAATGTTGTAACTAGTTTATCGTTTATTTATCCATTCACTAACTTACTCACTTAACAAATACTTATTGAGTGGTTTTAATGTGCCAAGTGCAGGTCAGGCATTGGGGATTTAACAGTGAATGACAAAGTCCTTCCCCTCGTGGATCTTACATCCACGATGTCAACAACAAAATGCATCATTTCAGGCAGTTAACGTGAAGACAGATGAGGCAGGGAAGAGGGGAGAGAGGGACGGGGATGTGGGTTAGGGGATTGTGGACAGGAGAGATGTCCTTGGGAAGGCGGCATTTGGGTGGAGGCTACAGCGAAATGAGGCAGGGACTACGCAAGACCCAGGAGAAGAACGCCAGGACGTGGGGAGGAAACGGGATGAGCGGTTCAAGGGAGAGCACGAAGCTCCGTGTGGCTGGAGCCCCAGGAGGGCTTGGTGGAAAGTGAGGCCGCACCAGGCAGGGTGTCGAAGCCCATGGTGGGGATTTTGGATCTCTTTTAAGCATCAGGAAAGCCAGGAGAGGGTTTTGAGTAGTGGAGGAACATGGTTTTGATTTATGATTTTAGAACATCATGGCAAGATGCAGGCCAAGACCGACGAGATGGCTGCAGCAGTTCCGGCAAGAGATGTCGGCCGGCTTCGCCACATCATTGTGGCGGAGGGGGAAGGAGTCGTCAGGTTCCGGACGTCTCTTGACTAGAGCCGACAGAACTTGCTGCGCGATGGCATGTGGCGTGTGAGGGGAAGAGGACTCAGAAATGACTCCTAGGTTTCGGGCCTGAGCAAATGGGTGAACAGTGCTGCTGCTACTGAGAAGGGGAGAGTGGGGGCAGCGCTGACTGGTACAGGAACCAGGAGGTGTGCATGCGAACTTTGGGATGCTCGTCACACGTCCTAGTTAGTGTCTGGAGCGCAGGCAGAGGCTGAGACGCACACGTGGGCCCGTCAGCACGGTGATAACGTTAGGGCCTTGGGACCGGATGGAATCACTCAGGGAGTGAGTGTAGATGGAGAAGAGGTCCAGGGACTGAGCCAACACTTGGAGGAGGCAAAGCTACCCCAGAGCTCAGCCATCCTGGTCTAGCAGTTTTGTGGAAGTTTCCACCTGGTTTCCTGGGCCTCCGAGTCCAGAATCAATTGTACACTGGCGCCTAAGGCCTCTGTCCCACAGTGACCTTGGGGGTCTCACGGATCTAGTCCTGGTCCAGGTCCTGGTGGCCGCCTCCTCTCCGAGGCAGGGTTCAAGGTGGCATGCAGCTGTCTCAGCCCCCTTCACAAGCAGGCAGCCTGCCTCTGGCCCCAGGGATAGCAAACCGATGCCTTCAGCCCCACCTGTAGTACTGTCTTTCCACTTTGTGTCTGAGCCAGAGTTGGTCATTTCAGAAAGAGGGCATGGGTGTGTTGCAACTTAAAATTTTATCCGTCATGCTGTGCGTTTAGGGGATACGGGGCAGGCCACCTAGGAGACAAGGAACATCGCTTTCTAACTGGGGCAGGAGGGGAGTGTGGCGAGCAAGGGAAGAAGGCAGACAAATGGAAGACTGAGCCCTTCTCAGGAGGTGGTGAGACCAGTCTGCAAGGAAGGGTGGGCGCTTTGGGGGAGTAGCAGGCACATGGTGTGGTGCTCCTTAAAGCCAACTGAGAGTGTGGAGTGAGGGCTCCGCCACTGCTTTGCTCTGCTGAGGGTTGTCGTTCACAGGGAAGAGAAATTGTGATGTCCTTCAAGTTGCTGTGAGAAGAGGTTCGATGTCTGAGGGTCCTTGAAGGGGCAGCAGACTGGAAAAGAGAAACAGACGTGTGAGCAGGCACTCTGCCGCTCTGGGCCACATCCAGGCCCTGGAAACTCCCGGTGTGAGCGGAGCACCGTGTGCTTGTGGCCTAAGCTGGTGGCTCCTCCGGAGCAAAGCATGCAGCCAAGGCAGCTGCTGCCACGCCACTGTCCTGAATGGTTATTAAAAGAATCTCTAGTAGTATTAACAGTAAAACACCCATTACTTGGCAGAATGCTCCAGGCTACAGCTTAAAAAGTGCTTCCACTCACATTCTGTCTCTCAGTTTGGACATTTTCAGAGCGGCCCCAGGACTACTTGTTGGCAAGGCTGCAGCCAGTACCCAGGCTCTGAGGCATCCACCTGGGCTGACTTGGGCACTCTAAGTGCTGGATGACCTCTGCTCTTGTTGGCCTTCTAAGGTGGAAGACACAACAGAGAGGGAGGAAGGTGTGCCCATCTCTGGGCCTGGGACCCAAATGGGAACAGGGAAGGGGAATCGATGGAATTCTATGGTTAGCAGAGAGATGAACCTGTCACTCAAGACTGGATGGTGTCAAGCTCTGTCCTTTAGACCTCAGACCCTGTGCCTGGTGGGCTGCCACCGAGGGGCAGACGCAGATGTCCACAATGCAGAACAGAGGACGGCGCCAAGGCTATTCTTGGCCACGGGGCAGTGCAGGGACATGAACGTTGAGAGAAGATGTCCCTTCAATAGTTTATGCGCCCATCCTGGTGCCCTGGGGACCTTGGCTCTGGTTCATCTGATTTCCTACCTCACAAAAACAAAGTCCCAAATTAAAACAAATGCTCAGTTTACCAAACAGAAAAGGAAAACTGTAGATAACAAGAAAACAAAACAGAAAGGAGCATGCTCTGAGCCATCTTTGTTCTATTATCATGTTTTGATTCCAAAAGAAGCATCTTTACATGCAAATCCATTTTTGTATATTTTGACTGATTGCTGGCAAGATAGAGAGACATAAATATTTCTGGAAATGGACATGACATAAACATATCATTAGCAGGGCTGCAACTCCGTGTGTGTGTGTGTGGTTTGAAAAGATGTTTATGGTGGGTTCAGTCAACAGACCCTCCTCATCTCTCTCTTATCAAGTCTTTAAGGACCTGGGAGCGGCAGGCCTGGCGAGGATAGACAGGCAAATTTCTGGGCGCTAGAGGAACGTTCCAGATTTCAAGCATTAATTAAGTTAGAGACCCACCATCTGCACACTTGCTCGTAACCCTCCCGATTATCTTTCTTAATTTTTAAATGTATGAAGCATGTTTCGTTGTCCCCGGTGACACTGATGTTGCTCTAGAAATTCCAGCTGTTGCAAAGCTCTTCTTAATGACATTACTGGGCAGCTCAGCCACTGTGAGGGGGAAGGTGTTTGTGACCTCAAACTCCAGCAGGGCCCAGGCCTGTAAAATACATGTCAAGAGGCGATGGCAACTTTTTCTTTTCCTTTTAGAAAAAAATCAGACCTCGTCACCGGGAGGCCCCGCGCCAGCACGGGAGGGTGAGTGTAAAGACGTGCGCAGCCGAGCTGAGATGGCTGTGTTTTCACGTCTGGGATATATTGCTTTGTCTAACAAGGCGCCCCAGCAGGCTTCCAATTGTGGTCTCTCTGCAGACCCTCCCAGCTGCGCGGGCTGATTGACAGACTGTGGGCAGATGCGGTGCCAGACTCTAATAAAGAGAGGGCCTTGGGAAAATATAAGGCAATTATTGATGGGCAGCAATCCACTAATCAGACAATTTCAAAATTAATCCCATATTCCCTTACTGTATTAGCTTTCTTTCTTGTTTGTATTTATATAGCAAATTCATGACTTCAGTGAAAATTCTTCCCTCCAGCCCAATTATATCTCTCCGAGGGCATTAAATTAAAAAACAAGAGATATTGAAAGTGGCTTGCAATTAGTTTCTTTAGTTAAAGGTGCTCTGTGTACTTAGCGACAGTGGGGTTCACACAAGATGCATAATAATGAAAGTAAACACTCTTTTTTTCCTCCTCTTGGCAGGGTGAGGGCTGGTAAAAATAATGGGCCTGGTATTACTCTGGATCAGTGATAATGGGTTAAATAATTGTGATTTGATTTTCGAGCTGATAAGATTTGCATAAAATCCTACTCAAGTGTCTTGACAAGCTCCAAACAGCTCAGGACGCTCCGCGCTCCTTTGCCACGGCCCATCCTGGCGGCTTCCTCCGACCTCCCTGTGCCGCATTAAGAATGTGGACTTTCTACAATAAAGTCATTCAGAGGAAACCAGCCAGTTTCTATTACAGGTTTCACAGGCAGGACTACCTTCCAAGTAGTGATATGAGAGTTTTCAATTTACATAAAGGAGTTTCAAATATTTTGCCAGTTACTATTACTGGAGTCCATCTCTCTATTACTATTTCTAGCCTCGTTTCATTTCTCTTCCCCACCCCACCCCTGTGTATTTTGACCTGAAACAGATGGAAATCTCTTTTTGTTCACTGTCAAAATTGCTTCTGCAGAATGCTTCCTGAATGCATAGTATTACCACCTAAACTGAGCAAAGTCGAGTATCAGCAGGATTTGTAGGACTTACAAGGCTAGAGCCTCCTGTTGGGGGCCTGAAGAGTGTGGCTGTCCAGAGCGCCTGTCTCACAGCTTGGTGGTCTGCCCCGCACCCGCACCCGCACAGGCTCAGCTGTGTTGCAGCCTGCTCCATGGGTCTTGAGCTCCGGCAGGAGGGGCTGAAGCAGCTCTGTTCCAACAGCTTCAAGTACCATCAGATGTTCTTCCCATTCCGACCCTGGCCCCCACTGCAGCAACTGACCACATGGCTAGCTTGGAAATACTCTGCATTCACGCCCCTACCCTTCCTCCTATCCCTGGAGTGGCCGTGGTCATCAATCATGAAGCTCTTTTCTGCAAACAGTCTCAGAATCGCGGTCTAGATGAATCAGCCGTTGGGGCATCCCACCAGCTGGGTCAAGAAGAAAAAGCCAGATAGGAAGAAGCTGAGAAGAGAAGGGAGGGTTTTCCATTCCAGATTGCTGGGGTGCGGAGTGGAAGGGAAGGAGCAATGGGAAACGAAGGAATAGAATGTGCGCGGGGCATCCTGAGGAGCTCAGTCTGCCTGTAGCAAAAAGGGCGGAGCTGTGGCTGGACAAACAGAGGGAACCAGAATCTTGTTCAGTGCAGTGCCCTTGGATTCGCCCCCAAACAGTCAGAGCTGGCATGCAACCTAGCCAAGACCAAGCCTGTCACCCAGACCCAGGTCTGGGGGCCAGTTTGCTCTGCCTGTGTTCTGTACTGATGGCCTTCACAGAATGCCAGTCTCCTTAAGACTAGGGCCCTGGGCCTGGGGCTTGGCCATCTGCTGCAAATTTCCCTAGTGCTGTCTGCTGGCTCTCAGGGTATATTGCTAGTTCCTGGGTGTCCATCTCCAACCTACGGGGAGGTCTTCCTTGACCCTCACTGGGGGACTGACTCCTTGGTGGCTGCTGCTCATTGTTCGCATGCCCTTTAGATGTCACACTCCGCTCTCTCATACTTGACTTGCTCCCAGGACCTGCTATACCCAGCTGATGGGTGCAGTTCCAGGTCCCCATTGCCACTGTCATCCATGCATGGCTCTGCTGCCAGATGTAACACTTGGGGCTGAGGAGGAGATAAGACCACGTCCATACTAAAGTTTTCTGTGCACTGCTAACCCATGGAAAGGAGGTTCAGATCTCGGAGAAAATACGAAATATTAACTTCTCCTTCTCTAAAATGTAAGAAAAGAGCAAAATGACTAGGATGATTGGGAGCTTCCAATTGGTGTCATATAAGAAATACAGAGAAGAATCATTGAGCAGGTGTTGACTTTACAATGGGTGACAACATATTAAAGGCTTGTCACGTGAAAGAAAGAGCACACGTGTGTCTGAGGGAGCCTAAGAGGTGGAATGAGGTCAGTGAGTAGAGGCATCGGGAAGTCACGTTTTGACTTTATCTAAGAAATAGTTTCTAAACACCAGACATTTCTAGAGAGGAGGGGGTTACAGTCTTTAGAGGCTTGTCAACAGTTCGGCAAGGATGCTACTTCAGAACTTCTGCTGCACGTGGGAGTGTCAGCAACTTCCAGGTCACGTTCAGCCTTAAGAAGCAATGATCTGGTGTGACGACGGGAGAGAGAGGTGAGGCCATTATCTTTGCACCTGTGGGATCCAACCGGTGCCGAAGGGGGTTGGCTTCTATTCTGATGAGGTGCCTGGGGGTCCAATGGAGACAAGAGCATTGGCATTTCATGACCTTTCCCCACCATCTCACAGTTTCTGTTCAAAAGTGTTACACTCCGTTAGTTCCCTTCCTCACAAAGCAACCTCCAACTTGGTTATTGAAACCCTTTTTGGCCACCCACTGAAACTACATCTGAGGCCTGCAAGCAGGTGTTTTTCTTCTTAATGGCTTTTCCATACGAACCACTTATACTGCGGAGACTTACGTGAACTCTCATATCAGGCCCCTACTCTACAAGTTCCAGTGGGCTCCCCCGCCCCCGCGCCCCCGCCTCCTGCCTGCTGGAGTGGCCTCCCTCCTTAGCCTGGTGGCCTCGGCTTTTTCAATCTGGTTCCCACCTGCTTGTTCAGCCACCTCCCTGATCTTTTTGCTCTAGGCAGGCTGGGCTCCTCAGGATTCCCTCCGCACACACCACATATTCTGCACTCTATTCCTTGGTTTCCCCTTTCTCCTGTCGCTCGCTGCCCATTCCAACTATCTGGAAAGGAAACTCCTTCTTTCTCTTCTCAGCCTCTTCATATCCAGTCTTTTCTTCTTGACCCACTGATTGGATGCTCTCAACAACTGACTCCTCTGTTTGTAAAAGCCTCTGAACTGTGCGACAAGCCTTCTTCCGAAGGCTGCGGGGCTTCCGTGAGGCAGGAAGGAAACCAACAACAGAGAACAGGACTTCCTTACCATCCCATGTTGGTTTGAGACGTTTAGTCGATGCGGAAAGCTGCAGGATCCTGGGAGTCTGCCTTTATGTAGTAAGCACGAGTGGGAAGCATCTTGTCATCCAGGTGGGTGAGTGATTGGGGTTGCGGGTCAACTCCCTGCCTGGGAGGAGCAGGAACTGATGTGTTTCACGGGTCCCCGGTGTGAGGCTCTGTCTTTGACCTGCGGGATTCGCAGTGTGGGAACCCGGAACTTGATAGGGTCAGGAATGCTGCCACATAGGTGAGTCGGAGGGCTGAAGCCATGGGTGAGTCAGGACAGTTTTGAAGTGGCTCGCCCTTGTGAAGATCTAAAAGCGTTGTTGGTCACGTTGCATGTCATCTGTAGGGAAAATAGAGGGCTCTGGAGTTCGAGGGCTTGGGTTCAGTTCCAGCTCTTCCCCTTATGAGCTGGGTGATCTTTGCCAAGTTGCTTCATGTTTCTGAATTTCATTTCCACATCTACAGAACGGCCATGATAACTCTCATCTTCATGACTGTAGAGGCAAGGCTAGAATTTAAAATTTTAAGGTCTAAGCATCAAATTGAAAGGTACCATAGTGTGCCATATACGATGTGCACTTTTTGCCCTAAATTTTGAGGGAAAAATAAGGATGCACACTGCCCACGGGTACGAGGATTACATACCATGGGTATAACAACGGGTATAATAATCCCGTGTACAATGCACACAAAACGTGGATGCGCTTTGTACACGGCAAAATGTGGGTGATTTGCAAATTGTGCAGTGTTAGAAAAAGTGTTATCCTAGAGAGGCTTTTCCTTGAGAACAGGGCTGGTCCCAGACACAAGGTGATGGCAACGAGGCCTCCAGCAGGGCACAGACATACGGGCGCGGCAGGCGCGAGTGCTGGGTAGAGACCACCAGGGCCAACACAGCCCTGCTGCTGCTGTTTTGATTGAGATGTCATTCCTATCATATAAGTCACGGCTTTAAAGTGTACAATGCAGTGGTCTTTGGTGTGCGCTGTGATGTGCGACCTTCATCACTGTTTAATTCCACAGCATTCCCTTAAAAGACACCTGTGCCCATTAGCACTCGCTCCTTTTACCCCACAGCTGTGTGTGGGGAGGTGGGTAGCCATAGCAACCACTAAGATACTTTCTATCTTTAGGTAGTTCCCTGACCTGGATATTTCCTTTAAATGGAATCATACAATATATGGCCTTCTGTGTCTGGCTTTTTATTTTTCACTTAGCATAACATTTTTAGGGCTCATCTCTGTTGTAGCATGTTGTAATTTTCATTCTTCTCTATGGCTGAATAATATTCCATTGTAGAGATATACCTTACTTTGTTTTTCCATTTATTAGATGATAGGCAGTTGGGTACTTTCCACTTTTTGGCTGTTACGAATAATGTGGCTATGAACATTGGTGTGCAGTATCTGTTTGAGTCCCTATTTTCAATCCTTTGGGGTGTATACCTAGGACTGGAATTGCCTGATCATATAGTGACTCTATGTTCAGCTTTTTGAAGAGCCGCCGAGCTGTTTTCTGTGGTGGCTGTGGCGCTGAGCATACCTGCCAGTGATGTCTGAGGGTCCCGACTGCTCTACATCTTTCTTTTATTCCCTGCTTTTTGATTATAGCCATCCTACTAGGTAGGAAGTGGTATCTCGTTGTGGTTGTGATTTCCATTTGCCTACTGAGGGAGCCTAATGCATTCTTATTATTTTAGTATATCTTATTGATTACGCTATTGCAGTTGTACTGTTTTCTTCTCCTCTTTATCCCCCTCCACCCCGCACTCCACCTCCCACCAGCACCAGCCTTCCCCCCACCTTAGTTCATGTCCATGGGTCATACATGTAAGTTCTTTGGCTTTTCCATTTCCTGTACTATTCTTAACCTCCCCCTGTCTATTCTGTACCTACCATTTATGCTGCTTATTCCCTGTACCTTTTCTCTCCCATTCTCCCCCCTCCCACTCCCCACTGATAACCCTCCATGTGATCTCCATTTCTGTGATTCTGATCCTGTTCTACTTGTTTGCTTAGTTTGTGTTTGTTTTTGAACAGTGTACGGAACAAGATCACTTAAATCTTCCCAGACCTTCCTACACAAACAGAGGCTCTGGGGTTTATTTGTCACCTCCACCTTTACTGCCTCCACCTCCGCTCCCAGCAGCCAAAGCTAAAGGTGCTTCTAGGTGCGAAGACTATGCTACAAGCTTTAAGGCTAATAGCTCTATAAATTAGGTATTGTTTTCCCATTTTACAGCTGGAACTGAGGCTTAGAGACGTTAACCCACTTGCCCAAGGTTGGACGGCCGAGTGGTGAGCCTGCTAAGGTTTCATTCCCGATCTGTCTGACTCCTTAGCCAGCTCCTCACCACAATGCCACAGTGATGCCTGCTAAAGAGAAAAACCATCAAATAGACTTTCTGCTCTTTCAAAATTCAACAAGTGTTTTCCGAGGGCCCACTGCGTGTCAGAATCCGTGCTGGGCAATATGGCCACAGACGAGGCTGCCCTGTGGGGCCCCCCACAGTCTGTCTGAGTTTGCCAGTGAGTTTTGTAGAGTGGAGAAATGAGCTTTATAATTTTTATTTGATTTGACCCGCAAGTTGTTAATACCTCCGGTGCGGGGGCTGGGGAGAGGACTGTCTACAAGTGTTAGTGCCCAGGGTAAAAACGACTCTTCCCGTCTCCGAGGACCTGACGAGGCTGTTGAAGGACCGACACCTCCGTCTGTAACAAAAGACAGCATCCGTCAGTGGGAGGTTCTGTCACGGCCATTTCCCTTGCAGTTTAGAACAACAGGGAGGACAGAACCCAGGCAACCCAGTGTCAGAAGGGACAGGTCTTATTCACCTAACTCCCCCACCACACGCACACGCACACGCAGACACTGCCCTACAGGAAACTCTGGAGCCTGCCGCCTGGGAGGCATTTAACTCCCTTTAATAGAAATAGAAGCTTCAAGCAACAGACAAATTTACTGACAGAATCGGTACAGTTTATGGAGCACAAATGGAGCCTGGCAACTCTGCAGCAGCTGCACGCGTTTGGAGGACTGAGGCCAGGCCAGGCTCTGATCTGCCAGGAGCGGAGGCCAGGGAGCCAGCCCCAGGCTCCCCCTCCCCGCCCCTCCAGGCTTGCAGGTTATCCCCAAGTGTCGGGCAGATGCGGAAACCCTTTTGTGGGGGTCACGGTGGGAAATTAACTTCTCTTACGTCTTCATCACAAACAAACAAACACACACACACACACGAAACCAGTTTCCTCGTGGGGATCCTGGGAGTGTAACTGGTGTAACCGACAGGAGTAAGACATCTCCCAAGAAAGCCTGCCTCGCCAAGGGTGGAGATCCGCCAGGTCAGCCTGCAGCGAGGACTGATCGGCCTCCATCCCGTCCCCATCCCAAGGCCAGTCGGCTTCACTGAATAGGCCGCCCTGGGTTCAACAGCAAACGATAACAGCCCCCACGGGGGCAGTGTGGTGTGTGCTCGGGGGCGGGGAGCAGCCGTCCCTGTGGGAAACGGAGAAGGCCACTCTGAACTTACAATAATAGTGGTCGACCTTTGTGGAGCACTTACTACGTGCCAGGCTCTGTCCTGGGCACTGTCCATAAATCAACTCACTTAATCTTCACAGTGACCCTGTGAAGTCGGCGTCACTAACCCCAGATTACAGACGAACAGACGGAGGCACAGAAAGATGAAGGAACTTGCCTGGGGCGCATGGCTGACGAGGGGGCACAGGCTGCTTCCAGAGCCCATGTCCCTGACCGCCATGCTGTGGACCCTGGGCAGCCGTGTCTGAGCATTTTCCAGTCACACCGATGGCTCGTGCCAATCTGGTTCTCTCTGTGTATTTACCTGTTTCCTCAAGATGATGTGAGAGGGAAGGTTGCTGAACGGGGGGAATTCTCATAGCAGAAAGGGAAGAAGCTAATGGAAAATTCATCCCTTCATTAGACACATTCTTACTGGGCAACTATTGTCTCTGAGTTCACTGAGCCAAAAAGTTGACAAAGAAGTTTTAAAACTTGTACACAGCGATCCATGGAGGCAGCAAGTTGTGCCAAGATAGAGGGTAGTGGGCTGGAAGGAGGAACCAGGCTCAGAGAGGACCTCGGGCAGGTCTCTCTCTGGCGACCACAGAGCGGAGACTGGCATTAGCCCCGGGAGGAGCAGAGGGGAGGGCATTCCAGGGCTTCTGGGATCGGGGGCTCCGAGGGAGAAAAGGCTGGTGGGTGAAGCCTCTGACAGACCCACGCACCAGAGAGCTAAGCCGGGGACGGGCCATGTGGATAAGCCACAGTGCCGAGTCGGGACCCAACAGTGCGAAGGGGAAGACTTGGATTTGGTTCTGAGAGCAGAAAAAACCCACTAACAGGTTTCATCAGGAGAGTGATATAAAAGGCTGTGGCCTCTGTGAGAAGAATGGGTTGGAGGGGACCATGGGGAGCAGTTGAGACCCGTCAAGAGGCAGCCACAGCAGTATAAGTTAGGGGCACAGGGGGCCGGAGAATGATGGTGGGCATGGGAGCAGCAAAGGGAAGTTAGCGATGGAACCAAGAGCTGCTGAAGGTGGGGCAGCCCCTGGACGAGGCGGTATTTCCTCTAGAAGGGACATCTTTGAGGGCTGCTGCCAAAGATGAGCAACTAACAGAAGTCCTGGCATTGCCTGCCATTAGCAGAGACAGCACACACCTGCAAGACAAGAGAGGCTTCGCAGGCTTTTTCTCAGAGAGCAAAATGCAGGCAAAGTCAGGAGGCGTGTGCCACGCTCCTCTGGGAAACCGGGAGGGAGAGTGGACGTGGCTTCAGGAAAGGCTAGAACTTGTTGCCTGCGGTAGTGACCAGAGGGCCAGGAGGGAGCCATTCACTCACAGACACACTGGGTTACAGGCTTTGGGGAAGCAGGGGAGGTTTCATGGTGGAGGTGACCTTGGAGGTGAGCTTGGAAGACAGCGTAGGGGCCCTGCAGGTAGGGCACAGACCAAGAGAATGCTGCCTTCTGGAGCCCGGCAGGCAGCGCACAGGGGACAGTTCCCTGAGTCTGCACCGTGGCCTCGCTGGGGAGGGAAGAGGCCGGGCTGGGGGCCAGGCTGTCAAGGGCTGGAGCAGAGAGTTTTCCACTGACCGGGAGAGGCCTGAGCCACCCTGGCCACCATGAAGGAGTCACCTATTTAGGGAGGGTGTCTCAGCCCGGCCCGTTGCTGCCTGACCTCATGCCCAGGGCAGAGCTGTGCCGCCCACACCGCACTGCCTGCCTGCGTGCCCACCTCATGCACGATGCGTCCAGGAAGAGAAGCAGTCACGTTGCATCTAAATGTTAATAAAAACAAAATCCCTGAGCAGTCACTGAAATTAGCGCTGGTATGATTGAAATGCCAAGGCAGGTCTTGTTATTTTTATGAAGCCGTGAATAATATAAGTATCCAATTGATAAAATGTTATTAAAGCTGACAGCCCTTAAGTGATCTAAGTGGTAAATATTGAAATGAGGTCTCTGCCACGCTGTGCCTGGGGGGCCCGCGGCGGTAATAAGCATTGAACAATGATTCCGCGGGCTCAGGGGAGCTGCAGAGTTTGCGGGGAGCAAAAGCGCTCTTCCTAAATAATTAAACCGGAATTCCGGGGATGGATCGCAGACCCTTGTAGTGGTTTGTTCAAGTCCAAAGAAGTTGGCTTCAGGCAAAGCCCCTGTTGGGCCATCCCTCTCCCAGCTGGGGTGGGAGGGAGCAGGGAGGGGCTGGCTCCAGCCCCCTGCACCCCCGGGGAGCCTGCGCTGAGTGAGAAGCTTATTTCAGCCCTTATTTATAATATAAACAGACTGGTGCAGCCTGAGGGTGGCTACAATTGATGAGCGGTGGGGCTGCCACGTGGGTTAGAGATTTTATTAGCACTGTTTAGGAAAAAAAAAAAAAAACACCACGGAGAGAAATTTAAAAGCAGTGCCTTCCTGATAATCAGATCATTTAAGACGTGGTAGGGAGCATCTTTCTTTTCCCTGCTCTTGGAAAAAGGAACAGAGGATCCCTAAAAGCTGCTTTGTATTCCATCATTAGCTAGCAGCCAGCCGTGCTGGGAAAGTCCGGGCCTCCCTGAGTTTGCCCAGGAAGGAGTGTGATTGTGTGCAGCCTCTTGTAAGGCTTGGGAGTAGGATGCTTCTTTGGGGGCCTGTGGGGTCTCCAGTGCCATCCAGGAACTGGCGCACCTCTGGGAGTGGGACTGGGAGTGGGGGGAAGCCCGGCTGCAGGTCTGTGGAGCTGGTCCATGCCTCTCCTCCCCGGAGTTCATTCCGCTGGTGTGACAGCCGAAGACACACCATGAGGCTTGTCCTGCTCACCGAGTGCCGGTAGCAAGAACAGTGCAAGCTTCAGGAGCACAGGCAGGGAAACTCTCTGGCCATCAGGGAGGCTGAGAGCTGCTCCCAGAGGAGATGCTCAACGCGCTGACCTGTAGAGACAGAGAGAGCAAGGGCAGGGAGACGGGACTGGACAGAGCTCTGTGGGACCCCCACTATGACAGAGGCGGAGCAGAGGCGACTGAGCCACAGACTCTGGTCCTGTCCTGGCTGTGTCAAGCACTCAATGGGGCCTGTCTGGGAATGCAACAGGATCGGGAAGGAGGGAGTGGTGAGTGGTCTGGATAAAGGGACATGAGGCCCCTCTGATCCCGGGATTCATGCTGGAGGGGGTGGTAGTGCCTGGTGTCAGGATTTGGAGTCTCTTTAATCCATCCCTTATGAGTCCAGGGCATTCACACCAAGAGTCTGGGACTTTAAATTGAAAAATAGGCCCACTCGGCCCAGAGCCACTGGGCTTGTACCATCTCTGGAGTGGCTCCAGGCTCTGTGTGCACATCCATTGTTAAGGCCAGAGCAGGGACACTTGAACCCTTTCATTCATTCAAGTCCTCCAGGCTCCTAGGCGGAAAGGGAAGAAACGATAATGGTACAACTGTGGTTTACATAGAAACTCTCACTTTGGAAATGTGTGTGCTTATTCAGACTCTGCATTGCAGATAAGGAAGCTGAGGCTCAGAGAGGTTCAGCACTGTGTCCCAGGGACACAGCACCACTCGGCTCCACAGAGGAGCACCACTGGCTTTTGGCCCAAGGGAGAACAACTTTTTAAAAATTGAAACCCATCCTGATTTTGCCCTTATTTCGCAAGCAATGGCTGCTTTTGTAGCCCCTTCAGGGGTGGGCGGGCGCTGCTTTCTGCAAAGACCTGGAGGAGAGTGAGGAGCACGCTGGTGCTGCTGAGGGCTGGCTGTCTCCTGCCCAGCTCCTACCACCGTCTCTGCCCCGTCTCCTTGTTCCCCTGTCCTGCTCACAGCTTCCATCTCCATGTCCCAGAGATGGAAACTACTCCATCCCCGCCCTCTGGCCCTCCAACTCCAGGCAACAAACTAACATCGTTCATATTCACTGCAAGTATAACTCCTCCTTACACTGACCCGGTGATTCATACACATTAGCACATTTAGGCTTGCTACAACCAGGAGACAGACAGAGTGGGTTTTCTCCTGTTGCAGGTGAGGAAATTGATGACTAGAGCAACCAAGGTGAAGGTAACCTAGCTCACCAAAATTTTCTGGTGCTGAAATTCTCTTTCTCGCACGACTTGCTGATGGCCGATGCTGCTGGGGGTAAAAGGAAGAAGGGATGTCTTCAGGAACAGGCAAGGAGCCCCAGAAAACAAGCTATTCTCTGGGAGAGATGAGCCTTCTGATGAAGATGAGTAATGGGGTAGGGCTTGCCTTAGCATCCGTTTGGAAAGGAAAGATTATGGAATATGTTTTAGGAACAGATGCAAGAGCTCTTAGGGGATGGGCAGCGGCTTTGAACCTAGCTGAGGAAGAGGGAGCAGTCGATGAATGCATTAAAGAACAGGGAAACTTCCAAAAGCTTCACTTGTATGTCTCGGCGCCACATTGGGCCTCTGTAAACAGCAAATCAATTGAGTGTCAGGCTTGTTTTCATAGCTGTCCTGCACACTGGGAGTATTCGATGAAGCCAACCTTTTATTTAGTTCCTGACAGGTAATTAAATTTGCCTCCGCATCGGTTTGTGATCCAGCCAAGGAGCCAGGAGTAGCATTGGGAGTGGCGACGGCGATTTGCTGGAACGGTACGACTCAATTTTGCCTCTCAAGTTGCCCGTAGAGATCTTGATTCAGCGGAAAGTTTGACTCGGGCTCGGGGCTCCAGGTTGCAGATTTCATTTTTTCCAGTGGGAGTTTGTGCTCTGTCTCAAACATGTGAAACCCCATGTCCACGTTTTTTCCAGAGTGACATACTGTGGGAAAATGGAAAGTTACAAAGTAAAGAAAAACAGCCGTTGTCAACAGCAAGGGAAGGAGTCCGATGCCTTCCAAAAGACCCGTTTCTTTGGGAACCAGGGAAGACATTATTTCAGTAACAGAAAGTTCTGGACTCCATGTTCGTCACAATTGCCAGAAAGAGCTGCCGTGGTTCTGAAAGTTGTTACAAAGCACTTGTTGGCCTGGGCTGTGCAGGGGGAGGCCCACAGACCTAGTTTCCCTGGCGCTGCAGGTGCACGGGGCGTCTCCATGCACGGGTGGCCGAGGGCCGAGGATGAGGGCAACGGCTCCTCTTGCCGTGTGGTGTTGGGGCTGGTCTTGCTCCTCGTTCTGGAGAAGTTACCACTTCCAGGCCTGCCCCTTCCTCCGTATTCCCTGAGTTCTAGCGGGGCAGGAAACCATTTTCCTCGGCCCGGTCTGCAGTGTCACTATGACGTGTCAGGGCGTTTCTCTGTATCCTGAGCATCCCATACTCGGGGCTGGCTTTCAATCTGAGGAGTCCTAGCTCTTGGATTTTGGAAAAATGCCCCTCATTGTCTCTTTATGTTATTCCTTTTACTCTTTAAAAAACTGTTCTTTTAATTTATTGATTTCAGAGAGACAGAGGCAGGGAGATAGGGAGAAGGGGAGAGAGAGAGAGAGAGAGAGAGAGAAACATCAATTTTGTTGTTCTACCTATCCATGCATTTGTTGGTTGCTCTTTGTATGTGTCCTGACCAGAGAGAGAACCCACAACCTTGGCGTATTGGGATGATGCTCTAACCAACTGAGCTACCTGGCCCTTCTATTCTTTCTCTTAATGGAGCTTCTATTAAATATATGTTTGAGGTTCTCACTCTATCCTCGGGTCTCTTAAACTGCATCTATATCTATCTATCTATCTATCTATCTATCTATCTATCTATCTATCTATCTACAATACCTATCTATCTATTCATCTACCTATTTTTACTCCCTATGCTATATTATGAACAAATGCCTTAGTTCTATCTTCCAGTTTATTTCTCTCTCTCACTGAATCCCATGTAGAATTTATTCTATTAATTTCTTTATTTCCTCAACTATATTTTCATTTCTAAGATTTCAGTTTTATTTCTCTAACTTATTTCTTCTCTGTTTTACAATTTTTTTAAAGGTTTTATTTATTTATTTTTAGAGAGAGGGGAAGGGAGGGAGACAGAGAGGGAGAGAAACATCAATGTATGGTTGCCTCTCACATGGCCCTCACTGGGGACCTGGCCCGCAACCCAGGCATGTGCCCCGACTGGGAATCGAACCGGGACACTTTGGTTCCCAGCCCGCGCTCAATCCACTGAGCTACACCAGCCAGGGCTTCTGTTTTATAATTAAAAAATATAATTGCTACTTTTCTTTATTTCTTTTACCTCCTTTACCTACACATACTTATTCTAAACTTGTTTTCAGATTTCTCTATTATTTTCATTTCATTTGGAGTAAATTCATTTCCTGATTATTGATCTTTTTTAGGCTTTTTCTCAGAAGGTCAGTGTTCCTCACGTACTTGGCATTTTTTTCCTGCAAGCTTATCTGGAGTTTGGCTCTCTCTCTCTATCTTTCCCTCTCTGCACTTACCCCTCTATTAAACAATTTTGCAGGGATCCCAGCAGCGTCCAGTAATCATGTCTAGACCCAGGCTTAGTGTTTGTGGTTCAGGTCTCCGGTCCTGAGCCAGAGGGCAGCTGGGCCCGGGGCCCTGGCCGCGAGGCTGCGCTGTTTCACCCGCCCCTCCAGATAAACCAGAGCCGCGAGCAGCCGTTGGAGTTATTTTCTGTCTCGTTTCACGGGAAGGGCAGCCCCTCCCAAGCCCTAGTTTCAGACCGTTAGTCTGGCTCCAGCCCTTTGCCTCTGGGAGACACTTCTACGTCCTGCTCTCCTTCCAGTGCTGAGCTTCCTCCTATTTGCTGCCTTTCTATTTGGTTTCAGGTCCTCAGAGGGGCTTATCTGGTTTTTAGCTATTGAAACTGCATCCTTGTAACTTTCTCAGCTTATATTTTATCTGATGTTGCTGTGATTTGGAATGCAGGAAGCCCTGCGCTAGCAGGCACTAACAACACCACGTCGACAGGAAGTTCTAGGGCATGGGCTTGAGACCGTATGTCCCTGTCCCTCCAGGAGCTTCTGGCTCAGTGCATTTTCCAAGAAGAGCTGGAAAATGTCAGAGAGTGCTTGCTTTGAAGGATGGAAGAAAGGAGGCATATGACTAAAACATGAAGCAGAATCATAGAAACTTCTTCATTGAAAAGGACATTGAAAATATTCGCCTCTTACCCTCTGCTCCTCTATTCCATGATTCCGTCTCTCTCATCACAGCAAGAGAGTGTCCCCTCTATGTTTGAACACCTCCAGTGACGAGGGGCCACTGCCCACGAGGCAGCCTTCTGTATCTCTGCGCAGCAGAGTTCTTCCCTTTACAACCTGAGATCTGTCTCCCTTTAGCTTCTTCCCAGTGGGTCTCATCTCTCCCCTGGGAAATGCATGGAAAACTTCAATCACCCTCCTGCCTGGCATGTAAATGCTCAATAACTGCTCACTATAATGATAATTTCTGCACACCATTGACCCAGCCAGGCTCCCTGTGCGCTGCTTGCCCGTTGGTTCATAACTCACCTGCTGTGGTTTGGCAGTCTGGTTCTGCTGCCCGTCCTTTCCTGGTGCTGTAGTAATCCCACAGTTACTCTCTCGGAATGGGATGGGGCCCACTACAGCACTCCCTCCTGCCCACACGAAGGCCTGTGCTCCTTGCTCGCAGAAGCCATGGGCAGAGGCAGCTCAACCTTTCTTTCTTCGAGTCAGGGTAGGCAGGAAGCACCTCCTTAGGAGCAAGTAGAGCCTGCAGTTCTGGCGACAGGGCAGGGACTGAGAGGAGACGGCCTGAATTGCATATGCAAGTAGCAGGGTCCACAGAACCCCAAGTTCCAGCCTCACGGCTGAGCTGGTCAAGGGTAGATCATGGGGAACTATTCTCAGGGTGAGTTTGGACTTCAGATTGGGTCATTCTGGGGTTTTCTGGTCCACCCCTCTGCTTCTTAAAATAAGACTTGAGCTCCAGGCCATCAACCAACCGGGAAAGCTCGTATGTCTTTAAGAACTATGTCCCTCTGTACTGTGGTTCACAAAACTATCGTGGGAATGTTTGGAGGGTACAGAGTCTGAAGTCCTGGGGTGACATCCCAGTTCACTCCATCACTTGCCACACGACTTTGGCATACTTTGCAGCCTCTCTGATTCCGTTCCCGTTCTAAGCCTCCATTCCTTATCTGTAGTGGGGGGCTAGTTATACACACGGGCCACGTTCTGCAGGGTTGTCCTGAAGAATAAACAAGCTCACATTTGAAAAGGGTGTGACACGGTGCCATGCCACCACCCATTACACATCTTTTCCCCTTAGTTTCCTTACCGTTTCCCCATATGTACTGGTAAGGATGATAGTAATTGAATAAGATTATGAGGATCAAAGAAATTCATCTATAAATCACCAAAAAGTATGTCATGTTCACCCTTGTTGTTATTATCCGCAGAGGAACGTATTAGGCGATTCTAGTAGGGACCAGAGACATTGGTGGCTCTATTTTTCTGCCCCAGTTCAGGACCCAAGCACAGCGACTATCGCCTTACTCTGGAAGGTGGCGAGGGACATCTCGCCAGACAATGGTACAGGGTGTTCTGTGGGGAAGAGAGTGGCTTGTCCAAGAGGACAAACTTGGATATGAGTTCTTTCATTCATACATTTACTCAGAACATACTCACCAAGCACCACTGAAATCTGTGAGGCATGACTTGCGCAGGCGTGGTGGCAAACTTTTGGATACCGAGAAAGTAAACTCACGCCAGAAGTCAGCTCAATATGGGGACATGAGTGTAGAAATTCCATAGATCTGGTCATTGCCTGACCATGCCCTAGGGAAAAGATATTTCTCCTTTGATGGTTGAAGGTTAGAAGGATGGAAAGAAGGAGAAAAGGAAGGGAGAGAGGAGGGCAGGAAAAATAAAAGAAGAGAAAGGAAGGAGGAAATGACCATTTGGGAAGGTCTCAAAGAAATTCAAGGACTGTTGCATTCTCAGAGAATTACAGCGCGACCGGCTGCCAGGCCAATAAAACTCTCCAAACCAGCCCTGAGTGTGGGCATCCGCAGGACTCAGGGGCCCTGAGGATGGCAAGGGGCTTTCAGGGCTGGTGGATGAAAGGCCACAGGTCTTCCGGGACTCCGGCAAGAGTAGCGCTTCAGTGGGTGGTGCCAGTCCGTGACTCTCCACGGGCAGGAGCACTGGCACTGCCGTTTCTCAGGACTGGAGTTGCTGGGGCTGCTCATTGCATTTGCAGGTTCATAAGAGAATGTATTTGTTTTATAAACGGAGCAAATGCCTTATGTTTCTGATTGATGGGCCATCCGTTGCACAGTTGTTGGGCAGTGATTGATTTTCCAACCCAGCTGCTCCAGCTGTGCCACAGATGCTCCTTGTCTGAAGTCAGAGGGCGGGTGTTGTAAGCCGTGGAGAAGATCCTAATTGGAGTGATCCCTGAGAAATCGGCCATGGTAATGGCTAACAGCCATTAATTTGGGGCTTTGCTTGGGGTGCTAAACCACGGCTCTCCCTTCGTAACTGCCACTCCCAACAGGATGGGTGCCACTTTGAAGCTCACAGTGGAGCTGGCGGGGCCGAGCGGAAGCGACCTCTTGCACAGTTTGCCAAACCAAAACTCTTACTTTAAAAACATCATGTTTAAAATTGAAAACTAACACATACTCATTTTAAAGGTCTTAAAATGTATCAAAAGGTAAAATGAAAAAAAAAAGTTAACCACACTTCCACTGTCTGGAGATAAGCATGGTTAGTATTTTGATGTACTTTATTTTGGTTATTTTATTCTATGTGAGTGTGACATACATGCTCTTTCAAAGTTGAGAACATACTTCAAACAGGAGTTTATGTCATGCGTTTTCTCTTTATGTCATAATAGGGAACATAATGTATGCCTTTAAATTAAAAATAAAATTCCCGAATGAGCAAGTGGTATATACAAGCTTGATTACAGCTGGAGAGAAAACATTTGACAGCAACCTGGGGTCACGGTGAGATCACAGCGGATACACAGAAGACGTGGCTTACAGGGCTTTCGTCCGGCACTCCCTGTGCAAGGCGCCGGACCCGTAACGCAGTGACATGAGTACCTGCCTCACTCACCCCAAGGGGAGGTGAAGTGCCCTCCTTGGACTCAAGCTGCAATACAGGGAAAGCATCGCTATTCTTTAAGCAAGGAACAAACTCTCCAAGAGCGTCAGTTGCATCCATTTGTACACAGGTGTTTTCTGAACAGAGCAAATACCTGATGTTTCTGATTGGCAATGAGCGGCCGAGGTTAAGGACCATTGCAGGAGTGGGTTGGCACCAGAGAATGCAGCCCGATATCCTCATTTCCGAAGTGACAAGACTGAGGAGGTGAAGTGACACACTCACTTGAGGCCACAGTTCGATGGAGGAGGTGTCAGACTCTGAAGTGGTCTGCTGGATTAGTGACTTGTGTCCATATAGCGGCTGCTGTGAAACCAGTGAGCAAACCTGAACAGCAACGGGAGCAAACCGTTGAGTTGCTCAAAGGAGAGACATGTTCTCTCCCTGCCCTGGTGCTGTGGCCGAGTGGGGTGGCACCAGTGACCCTGGGAAGGAGCCAGAGCTTGGCAGAGACACTTAGAGGAGATGTGGGGAGGAGCGGAGCAGGCCCTGCTGACCTGCAGAATGAGGGGACAGCAAAGAAGCTGGGAGTGAGAGCACCTTCCTCCAAAGGCTTCTGCTTGGAGGGCGGAGGCTTAGGGGTGCAAGGCCTCGAGCCTCCCTTTTTCCAACTGCAATATCCTGACCTTGTTTTATAATCTGAAGTTTACAATGAGCTTTCGGGAAACTTCCCTCTGGTCCTCACAGTCGTGCATGTGGAAGGGGCAAGAGGTTTTACCCCCGCTTTGCAGACAGAGCACAAGTGCTGAGAAACGTCACAGCCTTCACCACAGGGTGAGGACATCTTAGAGCCCACCTCCACCCCTCTGGGACTTTCTGGAAGTTTCCCAGGAGGACCTTGTATGAGCCCATACACCAGTCTGTTGGTTTCAGACTCCAAGCACAACTAACTCCCTGTCCTCTCTGCCCAGCTTCAGGCAGGTGGGCCTCACCCTCAGCCTCAGCCCCACCCCGTGCCCCGTCAGCGCTGAGGGCTCCTCCCTGGACAGTCCCAGGGTGCTGAGGTGCCCTTCCCCCAGCCCCAGCCCCAGCCCCAGCCCCAGCCCCAGCCCCAGCCCCGGCCGCTCCAGCTTTGAAGAGGTCGGTTTGGTCCTGTTTTCCCAGTTTCTTCTGACCTCCTCTGGCCACCCAATCTCAGCATTTGGGTGTTCCTCCCAACCCCAGCCTTCCCTCCGCCTAGAGTTTCTGAGGCTGAACGAGTAAATCCTATTGCGCTGGTAAGGAGGGTGCGGGGGGGCGGGGGGCGTTGGGAGAGCGGGGCGCGCGGGGCGTGCAGGGCTTGCGGGGCGTGGCTCTCGAACAGCTGCCCACCATCAGCTCCTGTTAAGCAGGTGAGGAAACCTGGGCCCCCAGTGAGTGAGGCAGTGAACTGCGCCAGGAGAAAGGAAACCTCGACCTTCTGAACCCAGGTCTGTGCAAACGGTGATCCCAGCTGACAGTGCGGCGCCGGCGGGAAGGGAAAGCCAGCGTCCAAGGTCAAGGGCGCCTTGCAGCCCGAAGGACGGGTTCTGGAGGCCGGCGTCCCCGGCTGCAGATTCGTCTCCGGCTCCGGCCCCGGCTCCGGGCCGGTCGGGCGCAGGTGCGGGGTTTCAGTCGCCAGGTCCCTGTGCGGGGCCGCGCCGTTAACAAGGCCCTGCGCCCCGGCGGCCCCCGGAGGCGGGCGGCCTTTGAAGCGCACAGCCTGGGTTATTTAATATAATGGAACAGTGTTAGACTCGACCCATCAGAGACATAAATTTCCAGGTGTTTTAAATTTGTTTTCCCGTCAGAATGGTAAACGGCGGATAGTAAAATTCGGCACCGGGTTGTGGCTGTCGGCGCAGAGTGGGCCAGTCTGCGCTCCGGTGGGCACGCAGCCCAGCAGCCCGGGGGTCCGGAGACAGTGGAGGCCACGGGCTCCCAGGACGGGTCTCCGAGCTCGGAGAGGTATTCATGCCAGGGCCGGTGAGGGTCCTGGCCTTTCGTGTACAGGAGGGTCTCCGGGCACCTATACCTCCTGCCCACGAGGGTCTCGCACCCAGACATCTGTGCAGAGAAGCCCACAGCCCCTCCGCCCGCCCCCCAGGTTAATTGGGGTGCGAGGGCCTGTAACACCTATAACGAGGTTTCTGTTGCCCTTGCCAAATTCAATTATGGGTGCATCTGCTTTCTGATTTTTCCAAGATGGTTTGATTTAGGGCGGGGGGGGGGGGGGGGGAGCGGGAAACCCCAAACTACAAAGGAACAGGCTGCACAGTAGCGTTTTGCAGAAGGTAAGAACTTCTGACCACTTTTTCCAGACTCCTGCTTTCTGAGATGTGTCAGAATTCATAGGGTGGCTGCTGAGGATAGGTATTACTCTGAGTAATTCTAGAGAAATCCGACCCTTCAGCCCACTCCCCACAAGACCCTTCGCCCTTTTCCCTTCAAAGTCATAAAGGATGTCTATGTTTTATAAGGCGGGCTCCCCTGCCTGCTGCCCCCCAACCTACTGTGATCTGTCACTTTGAATGGAGAAACCATTCGACATTTACTTCCCAAACAGGAAGCCCTGCCTCAGAGAAGGTGGAAACCCCAGAAATTAGTTCAATTTAGGAGATGAAAGTAAGGAAGGCAGTTGATCCTTGCCCATAAAGAGATTATCATTCTCTATTTGCTTGTGGGAGGCAAAACCCCTAATGAGAGTCACAGCTGCACTGAGAAGAGTTCCCTCTGTCGGTCAGCGTTGCCCTGTACCTGTGTGAGTGCATGTGTGTGGGTGGGGGTGTGGTGGGGGCATGGGGCCAGGAAGAGAGGATGCAGAGGCATGGGGGCACTTAGGGTTGGCTTGTCCTCAGAGAATTTACAATGTAGTTTCTAGCAGAAATGCACAGTCACAAAGCCGCGTATGATGGGTGCCAAGGCAACAGAGCAGGGACATCATTGGGACCTAAACAGTCAAAAGCCAGAGATGGGACACGTCCGTTTTTGGCTCACTTGGTCAGGGGGAGGCTTTCTGGAGGAGCTTGAAAAGCAGGGGCTGGGAAAAGGCAGCGGGAGCACCAGGCATGAGCCAAGTGAATAGATGAGAGTGGGGGGGGGCATGAGAGATGGCCAGTCAACACCAAATTCAGCTGCGACCAGACCCCAGGTGTCCTCTGAGAGCTGAGAGTCCCCCTACTTGCCCTGCTGTGGTGTTTTCAGTCCTTAGTATCTTTCTGAAGACAATCCCTGAAGAGCGGAGGGGTCCTTCAGAGGTCAACTTCTGGAAACAGGAAACAGTGATTAGCAAATCGATTAATTAAAGCCCTGAGATCCATTGGCTTATAAAGAGCAGTTATTTGTTGACCAAAGACAGACCTTGGCCCTGGAGGAGCGCTCTGTTGTTCTGAGAAGGCGGACCAAGACGGCGTACCCAAGATGCGTGCAGGCCCACCTATGTGTGAAACTCCGGCAGCCTAGCTCGGCTGGTGACAGAAATGACCGTAATAAACCAGGGAGGCCACAAGTCAAACAAATAATTTGGTTGACAAATAGGAGTATAAACAAGACCTTGATTAATGAATTTCCTAATAGTTCTCTGTTTATTGACATTAGCTCAGCTTGGTCATTAGCCCTGACATTGTCCGTGTTTGTTGTATGGGGTAATATCTTCCATTTGTTCCGAGACTGCTTTGTAGCTTTTTTTGTTGGAGGTTTTATGTCTGTAAGTCCTGTCCCCCTGAGTGGACCATGAGCTCCCAGTTCTGAGAATCCATGCACTTATTGAATAAAGAGTAAGGTCACTGAATTTCCTGTGAGGGACAAGTAGAGAAGTGAAAAGAGCCTCAGTTTCAGCATCTTAAGCCCTTGGCATCGGGCTGGGAATGGGTTCTAGGGCCCTCTGACTGTAACTTTTGTTGCCTTTTAAACTAGTTGCTTGATCTTGTTCTGCTTTGATTGCTCTATCTCTTGAGGGAGTGAATCATTCCAGCAGGCGTATCCCTCTCCAGGTGTTACAAGTCTTAAAAAAGAGAGCACACTGAACAGTGGAGGAATCCCATGCAACAAGAGCTTCCCCATGGCTCACCTTGGCCATGACTTAGACTGCTTCTAACAGAGCTTACCTTACTAAAGTGTTCTGGGGGACTTCAGCCACGGCCTGTGATGGCCAGAACCCAAGACAGGGTTGCCCTGGGAAGGTGCCAGTGTGCCTACGGTTAATTGCCAGTCGCTGGCCAGTGCACGCCAGGAGCCACTGTCCTCGACAGCATTCCAACCCTGGCGACTCTGACTGTAAGCTTTAGAAACTTGGGGAAAAGCAGAGGCAGGAGGAGTTGAAGCTGTAAATGCCAGCTGTATTTTTATTGGTCGTCTGCAACTTCAAAGGTTCCCTGCTTGAAAGGAGGCACAAGCAGGTATCCAGTTGGCTCTCTGAGCTCCTAGCCTTGATGCCTTATTGATTTTCAATGTGGCTTGACTCCCAGGTGGGCAGACTTCAAAACGGTCTGTATTTTTCTGCTGTCATGTTTCCATCCCTGTTAGTTTCCATCTCCAGCAAGATTCCGGATATGTTTGAGGGCAGCTTTTCCTTCTTCAGCTTTCTCTCAATAATTTTCTTCTGGACAGGATTTCAGGCAGCCAGGGCCACTTCTGCTGGGGTGCGTCTTGCATCGTTTGTACGGAGCTGGACCAGCTGCTGGCAAGTGTGAGGGAGAAGACGCAGTCCTTGCCATTCAGGGCATCAGTCCTATCGGTCCACCTACTACGCTTAGAGTCTAAGTGTGCTAAATGGGGCACAGAGGAAGGCGTGGCCTATGGTGGAAGATGGGGGAAGCCTGTGACTTGATGGAACCTCCCAGTTTAACACACAGTCTTTGTAACTGGCCTCAAGCACGCTCAGTAGTTTAGCAGGCTCTTGTGTGCCCAGCCCAGGGACTAGAACATTCATTAAGTGCCTGCCATAAGCCAGGCCCTGAACTTCACTGATATTTACTGGTAGTGTTCCTTAAATTTCATGTAAATTCTAAACTGCTCTGGGAGGCATGTTGTTCTTAGCTCCTTATTATAAATGAGGAAGCTGTTTTGCAGGGGTTTCAGGACTTGCCCAATTTCACTTAGCAAACAAAAGGCAGAGCAGGATCTGAGCCCTGGGCTGCTCCTGTTGCCACTGGGTGTGTGCCTGTGTGTCCACGTGTGTTGTGAGGACAAGAAAGAGCCCTGGAAGCTTGTCCTCTCATTGGCAGACAAGCCTATTCACGTGGAACAAATGAGCAAGATGAGGTTTCTGTGTGGTAATGACAAGCAAACACTTCTACAGCATCTACTAAGCACAGGGGCTAGTCAAGTACTTCAACAATATTAACTAATCCTGATGAGGAACCTGAGGCACAGAGAGGTTAGGTAACTCTCCCAAGGTAACACAGCGGAAAAATGTCAGAGTTGAGATTCAAAACCCAAACCCAGAGTCTCTCTTCTACACTTTATTGAGTTTCTGGACTGCCAGAGCGGGATGCCAGGTGTATGGACTGACCAATAGGAGGGAGGTTCTGCCTGTTCCCCATATTCGACCTCCCTAAGTCCCTGAAGAACAGTGAGGCAGGCGCCAGGCCTTCATGTCACCCCCCTGAACAGACGAGGCACAACCATGTCAAGCGGACGCCCAAACCTCAGCCCAGCCTCCTGTCTTGCCACTGCAGGGGTCTTCTATAGGAAAAAACATTGGGACATCGAACAGATGTTTGGTCACGAGTGTCACGCCTACAAACCAGGACATACAGTCTCTGAAGCCAACACAACTCCTCTCCATGCTGCTGTGGTCACACAGTGAGGTGGGAAAGTGGCATTTGTGAATAGGAAGGAAAGAGGTAGGGCAGGCCGGGGAGAGGCTGGGGACAGGTCCAGGGGGACTTCCCGGTGCCCGGGCACAGGCCTTCTGCTCTGCAGCCTGCCTGGCTCCGCCATGCAGGAAGAGAGGCCTTTGAAGTCACAGACCACCAATAAAACTGCAGCTGGCACCAAGGCTTACAGGGCTCCAGGCGTGAGATTTTACACCACGAAGGGGCTGAGCCAGCGCTGACAGGGTTGGAATGTGCCCTGGACTCCCCTTTCCTCGGCAAGAGCCACCAGGGTGCCTGAGCCCCTGGCCACCCTGTCACCCAATCAATCAAGCCTGCAGCGAGAGCCCATTAGCCGCCACAGGAAGGTGAGAGAAGGAGCAGTGTGCAGTGGAGGTGCGGGCCCAGGGCTGGTGCACGTGCAGCACGCCGCTGCAGTGCCAGCAGGCTGTGAGTCCAGGCTGACTGTGAGCGCACGGGAAGTTCTCTGCTAACTGATGGTGGCCAGACGGCGAGGCCACAGGCAGGGAGAGGGATGAGGACCCAAGTGGTCCTGGGGCAACCTCCTTAGGCTTTAGCATGAACAAAGAAAGGCCCGGAGCTGGAATGAGAGGGCACTGTCCTTCTCCCCCCTCCTCTTCCTCCTTTTTCCCTCGTCCTCTTCCTTTTCTTGGTCACCTTTAAACTATGATTTATGTCTGGCCTGTGCCAGAGTAGCCCCATCTCTCCTCTCTAGAAGCTCATAGTCTGAGACAGGCAGAATCCTGGAGAATGGACTTTGGATCAGGACCTGGAGGAAGAAGGTAAAGGACAGGGGGACCTGGGCAGGCCCTGTGGCAGCTCTTGTAACCAGGAGCGCAGTGGGGGCATCGTTCTCACCCCTGCTCAGAGTTTTCTAGTGCCCTGCCCCCTTCCTCTTGGGAAGCAGCTGTTGATTCAGCCCTTCTGAGGTGTTTGGTGATGAGTAGATTAACTTCCCTTCAGAGTGAATGGGAGGGGTCCCAGGGATTGGGCTGAGTAGGGAGAGGCATTACCTGGAAGTGTAGCCAGGGACAGGAGCTGGGATTGAGCAACGGGCTGAGCAGAGGAGGCTGAAAGAGGAGTGAGGACGTGCTGTGTCTTCCCTGTGGGTGCTCCCAGAACACAGCAGCTGTCCCGCTTGAGCATAGATACTTAAGAGAGGAAACCTAATAATCCGAAGGAATTGAAACCTTAATGGGAGACCATAGAGTCTGCAGGGGCAAGAGAGACTTGAAGAGCAGAGCAAGGGAGCATTTTGGTGTCTCTGCACTCAGATCCCAGTCCACGGGCGGCTGGCTCACCCGCCCTCCTGCTCACCCACTCCACCGCCGTGGTCTTTTAGGAAGGATCGGACCCGGGAGATGACAGTGCTGAGGGAACTCTGGGTGTTAGGGGTTGGCTTCTCCAACCTGCAAGGCTTTTGTCACCCACGTCATCACTTGTCTTAGAAACACAGACTCAGCTCTGCAGCTACGGGATGAGTGAGGGCCAGCACCGATTAGGGGAGAGGGAAGCGAAGGGGGCTGGTAGACCCAGTCAGACACACAGACACAGCATCACCTTTTCGTCACCCACCGGGTTGTTGTGCCTGACTCACCATGTCCTGTCTGGGGCCACGGGGAAAACATCGTCATTCTGGTCAGACCTTAAGAAATGGGGAGTTGGGAGACTTTTTTTTTTTTAACTTTATCCTGAGCACTGAGCTTCTGTACCCACCATTAAGCCAGCCTTAGACATTTCAGTGGAATCCAATGAGGAATTGGTGGGCCTACCTGCTGTGTGCAGACATCCTAATAACAGTACGTGATATGATTAATCCAGCTGAGTCCATCCACTGTTTGCTGATTGTTGAGACAGGCATTTAAATGTGGAGAAAACCTCTTGCTAGGAATATGGACCAGGAAATTAGGAAGGGTGACTAATATGGTAATGAAGCTGGCAGTTTCAGTTTACAGAATGTACACAGCCAAGGGGGGCTTGTCCCCTGCAAAGTAGTTGCCTAGCAAAGCCGACGTACATTGGGATGCATGTGCTTTGCTGCACACCCTGTCTTGTTCCAAAAGGAAGTTGAGGTCCCAGTCGGTGAGGACTCAGATATTGCCGAATGACCCTCATTGGATGAGGCAAAACATCTGCTCAAACCATGGCTGGTTTCAGAAGAGAACATGGGCTGTCTGACGTCGTGGCACTCAGGAACGGTGAGAGGTTCAGAGCGTTTGTGTGGGTGGCGTCTCACTGCTTTAACTGCATCTCGGAAGGGTTGGGTGGCATCGGGCCAGCATTAGCTGGTCTGCCGAAATGGATGGAAGGGATGTGGCTTTGCTAAGGTGCTGCTCCTCTGCCTGCAGCCTGAAATCTCCAAGAGTTCGGTAATTTGGAGCCTCACTGGGTTGAAAAAGTGTGATATTGTGATTTATAATAAGAAATACATATTTCCTGGCACAGAGCTCCTAAAACTCTTGGCATTTCCTAAGTGGTGAGAGCTATGAAGGTGTCTTTCATGTTAATGAGTGACTTTAGGAATGCCTGTAGGTCACCCAAGGGGAACCAACCAACCGATTAGAGGGCTGAACTTTCAGTCTCACCTCCCCTCCCCATCTCTGGGGAGGGGAGAAGGGCTGGGGGTTGACTCTATTGCCAATCTATCAAGCATGCCGATGTAATACGAGGCTTCCATGAAACCCCACAAGGTCAGTTTGGAGAGCTTCCAGGTTGGTGAACAGGTGGAGGAGACTTGGGAGGGCGGTGTGCTTGCAGAGGGCATGGCAGCCCTGTGCCCTTTCCCCGTACTTGCCCCCTATGTCTCTTCATCTGGCTGTCGATTCATCTCCTTTAATATCCTTTGTAATACACTGGTAATCTAGTGAGTAAACTGGTTTCCTGAGTTCTGTGAGCTGTTCTAGCAAATTAATCAAACCCAAGGAAGAGGATCGTGGGAAGCTCTGATTTATAGCCAGTTGGTCGGAAGCACAAGTGGTAACCTGGACTTGCAACTGGCCTCCAAATTGTGAGGGAAGGGAGTCTTGCAGGACTGAGCCCTTGCTCTGTGTTAGCTGATGCTGTCTGCAGGTAGGTAGTGTCAGAATAGAGTCAAATTGTAGACACCTGGCTGGTGTTGGAGAATTCCTTGGATGTGTGGAAAAACACGTTGGGATTGGTGATCAGAATCATTAACCCACCAGTTGCTTCTGTGCCTCAAACTGAAGCAGAGGGGAAGAGGCATGTGAGAAGCCTAGACTTGGCAAGGATGAAATTAGCATTCTGCCATGCAGCGGTGGTGAGCCTGCTGATGTAGCTGGGTACCCGGCTGTGGCCTCCCCCAAGCCTGCTGTTTCCGATGGCCTCAAGACAGTGGCCATTAAACAGAGCTCTGGCAGAGCCCAACAATCTCTAAGGGAAAGAACAGCATGTAGGCTTAAAAATGATGACTGGGCAAGAGCTTTAGTGGCAGTTTCTTGCAGATGGGATGAGCAGAAGCAAAAGTATTTCAAAAGCACTTGAAGAAATGATTTTACCAAAATAATTGTATTCCTGGCATTCAAAGCTTATTCAATACTTAAAACCATTCCTGGGTACCCAGTCCTGAACTAGCAGGAAGGAGCTCACAAAATCTGTATAGCCCTCTGAAAAGTTCATATTCTCCAATGACCATGTGGGTGTGGCCATAAAGAACAGGACAGGGGGTCCTCTCCAGGGAGACCGGGGCTCCATCGGCAGAATCTGCTGGGAATGATGACTGTGGAAGCCGAAGCCTTATGTTAAGAGTAACACACACACAATGCATAAAATCTGAAAAACGAAGATAAATTTCTTCCCATGTCAACCTCCCTCCAACCCTGCAAATAACCTGTTATTCTATCACATTATAAGATTTCTGTGTGCGTTAGGCATTTTTCTAGGAACATCTATTCATATGCATACTTGATTACACACGTATTTGCTATGAAACTGGGTAATGCTTGTTTACTGCTTCACGCTCTGCTTTTTAAACTTGGGGCCGTGTGTGGCATCTCCTTTTCTTCTTGGCTGTGACTTTTAGTGGCTGCATGATACTCCACTGTGCAAGTCTCATAACGTTGGGCACTTAGATTATTGGACATTTATCCTACCTTAGGATAAATTCTTTCACAAGGAAATACCTGGGCCACAGGATACGGATACTTTTACAACTTAATCCAGACTGCCCATCACCTTTAGCATGGCTGTTACCAGTTGGCCCTCCTGCAGCCACGTTTGAATGCACCCATTCCCCACTGCCTCTACCACATGGGCAGCCGATCAGTTTCGTCTTGGGGATGATGAGGTCTCAGGCCAGCTCTTTGCGGTGGCGCCCTTGCCTGAGGGTGTTGTTGGTTTTTTTTCTTTTTTTACCTTTGCTCTGGCCACTTGAGAAGATGGTGCACTTTTTCATGTTCACACTGAACGCCTTCCTCTGATCATCCCCTGGCTGAGCTGTACAGGAGCCTGTGGGTGTCCATCGACATGACATCTCTAACCTTGTACCTCATCTTCTAGCAGGGCCCCCGTGGGGCCTGGCACTTTCTGCAGGGCTGCCGCTCCCTCAAGTCAAATACCCAGGAAAAAGGATGCCTGAGGGTGGGAACACACATGGAAGCAGGGATCACCCAGCACACATCCTCAGGGGCTTTCAGAGAGCAGTGGTTCTCCGTGATTGCTGGACCGCTCTTGCCCAGTCCGGTGATACGCTGCTATCTCGTGTAGAGATTTCTGACTGCAAGAAAATGAGTCATACTGACCTCCAAAAAAAAAAAAAACCCAACCCAGCCCCAAAACACTGTTGACATCTTGGTGTATACATTTCTAGAAGTTTCTACTCTACATATGTTTTTCTCAGAATTGGGATTATTTAAATGAGCAACTTGCTTTAAATATTATAGTTTCAAAGTTATTCATATTTGTCATAAACCGTTATAATGGCTGCATGATACCGAAACATAGACCTGGGGGCAGGAAGCATCAGGGACTAAAAGGAGGCCTGGTTAGGGAAGGGTGTCCGCGGGCAGGGAGACTCACAGGCCAGTTAAAGGCCACTAACAAGAGTACTTGAGCCCTTACTGGTACGGCTCAGTGGGTTGGGTGTCACCTCACAAACCGAAGGGTCCCTGATTTGATTCCCAGTGAGGACACATGCCTGGGCTGTGGGCCAGGTCCCCACCCAACTGGGGGCGCACAAGAGGCAACCGATAAATGTCTCTCTTGCACTTTGATGTTTCTCTCCCTCTTTCGTCCTCCCTTCCCTCTCTCTAAAATAAATAAACAAGATCTTAAAAGAAAGAGTACTTGAAATATCGGGGGATCAATTTGCAAAGTATGTGATTGTCTAACCACTGTGCTTACGCCTGAAACTAATACAAAATAATATTGAAAGTCATATGCAATATTATGGGGCTAGTTGGAAGAGGGGTATGGATAGAGGGTGGGCGTGAGTGCAGGAAGGAGATTAGTGGGGTGGGGGGCGCGAGTCGCTGGAGCCTCTTTGGTTCTCATTTTCTGAATCGTACAGTGAAATTGGCTAAGCCTCTCAGCTGATGCCCATAAAACACTCTGGATGGTCCTCTAGACACCCTCTAAAGAAGGGCTATCATTTAAACTCTCCTAGTTATCATTTTCCCCTGAGAAGGGGGTCCATGTAGAAAAGAAAATGCTAAAATAAAAAGAATAAAAAGAAAGCTATTGGCAGATGTGGGACTTTCTCACTGCAGACTGGCCTTTGCAGGGTGGACAAGCCCTCGCTGTTTGAAAAAAAAAAAAATGTAGCCAGCACTCATTGGATTAAGAGTGTAGAAAAGCAAACGTGTTCAAATCTTAAACACATCATAATTTTAAGCATCCACAAGTGTTTAAAAAGTGTTAGCTGCTATGAGCACATACATCCATTCACTAGTTAAACATCATAACCTGTTTCTTTTCTAAACACATGGGTAGGAGAACAGAGGACGGGTAACATGTTAAACACACTGACATGTTTACAATGTGTTGCAAGAAGGTGTTTAACTTTTTGTGTTCCAAAGCTAAACACTTTGGAATTAGAGGGTTGGCTAATTCCACCTCCAGTGAGTATGACTATCACCTTGGCTTTGGGCAGAGGCCCCTTCGGAAACACGGACAATCCTAGTAATAACCTAGATTTCATACAGCGTTGGACTAGGCTGCTTACTGCCGGATTTTGGGTGCAGATGAAACGTTTGTTTCTGGAAGCAAATCATAAAAGGAATGAGTCCTGAAGGCATGAATTGCTGGACCCAGCCCATGCTCTGGGTTAGCATGGCCAATTTCTTCTCTCAGGTGTTCCTTCCATCCTGTTGGTAGGAGCTTTTAAAGAGTCCCCAGACATAGGCCAACCAGGGCCTTGGTCTCTGCTCCATGCTGGCCCGGGCTTTCGTGGAGAATAAATAGAGCCCTGGAAGCTAAATTGGAAAAAGGGACAGAGGGGAGAAGGAAAAAGGAAGAAAGAGCGGGTGTTAGTTTTCTGTGGCTGCTGGAACACACTGCAATACACTTGGTGCTTAAAACAATGTGAATGTATTATCTCGCAGTTCTGGGGGTCAGAAGTCCTCAGTGGGTCTCTTTAGGCTAAAACCATGTCTCAGCAGGGTTGATTCTTTCTGGAGGCTCTAGGGAAGCATCCATTTCCTTGCCTTTTCCAGCGTCAAGGGACCACCTGCATTCCTTGGCTTGTGGTGTTTCTTCACCTTCAGAGCTGGCAGTGGGTGGTGGCGTCTTTCCAACACTGCATCGCTGACTCTGCCCCTCTGTCACCTCCCTCTTTTACACACACCGGCATACCTCAGAGATATCGCGGGTTCGGTTCCAGATCAGCACAATAAAGTGAGTCGTAATGCTTTTGGTAAAGGAGGGTCTTGCTTTTAATTTGTAAAAAATGCAAGTGCTATGTGACATGTGGCAACGTCCATGGGTTCCAGTGATTTAGAACATAGACCTGTTTGGGGAGGCATTATTCTGCCTTCCACAGGGAGTTATAACAAGAAAGGGAAAGAAAGAGAGAGAATAGGAGAGCAGGAATTACATGAAATTGAAATTCTGTTCATCCTGGGATTAGAGACTGTATCAGACAAGTGCTAGACAGTGGCCTGGGAGTGTGGGCCAAAGAGCAGGGACTGGCACTTGACAACTGTCCAAGCTGTTTCAGGGCTCCAGGTCCCTCTTAAAATTCATTGTATCAGTTAGGGCAGGGGCTAGGCTGCTATAACAGAAGAAGCACATTCCTTTTTCACGGTAATAGTGGCGATAGGCAATCTGGGCTGTTATGATGGCTCTGCCAGCCCCAGGCATCTGGTTTCTGTTTCTTAGGGGCTGGGATTTTACTCAAGTTTTCTCAATGTGTAGCCTGGAGGAAAGGAGGAGAGGACCAAAGGAGGGTATGCCTATTCCTTTTAAGGGCGTGATCTGGAATAGAATTTCTCAGTCTTGACACTGTTGACATTTGGGGCCAGATAATTCCTTTTTTATGAGGGGCTGCCCTGTGCACTATAGGAGGTTTAGCGGCATCTACCCATTAGACCCCAGTGGCGCACTATCCAGTTGTGACAACCAGGTATTTCTGCAGGGGTGGGGAGGAATCACACCGCCCCCCTCCCCGCCCCCTGTTAAAAATCACTGATCTAGAAAAAGCCTGTTACTTTTGATGTTATCCTGTTGCCTGCCACATAGTTATATGGCCATAACAAGCTGGGTAGTCACACACCCATCTAAAACTTGGGAGTTCTATTGTAAAGAAAGAATGAATGAATGTTTGGGGACAGCTAGCAGTCTTTGCACCCATTTCAGGTATCTGGACTGCCAAATTACTGACGTCCCACTTCATATATGAGATTATGGCCTGGAATTCACAATGGGAGGGAGGGATTAAAGGTGGCCACCAGTAGGAGCCATTTCTAGGGACCTTGCAAGACCCGTGGCTGCTCACACAGCACCCCCCAGGCAGAGGTGCCTGAAGGGGCTGGGCCACCATTGGAGCCTGGCTTCCAGAGCTGTGGGGGGTAGGTGGGGACCAAAGACATTTCTGGGAGGCACGAACTTGCCATTCTTATGCCATGCATCATGACATGTGGCTTGACTGGGGAGGGCTCTGGCCTGGGTGCTCTCAAGCTTTTGTTCTGTCTGCAGGGGGCACCAAGGGGACCTTGGGGACTCACTGGGCTGGATCCATGTAAGGTAGTAGGTTTAAAAGAGACAGAACTGGGTTCTAGTTCTGTTTCTGTCATGTTAGTGATGTGACTCTTTAGTACCTTAGTTTGCCTTGTCCATAAAATTAGGACAATATCACCTCCTGCATTGAAGGAGGTTGTTGGGAAATTAAAATCAGACCGTGTGTGAAAAAGACTTAGTGCGACCCCTGGTACTTATTAGGCACTTGACCGATGATGCTCATTTATTGTTTTAGTCCCCAGATATTTACTGTAGTACAGTAGCCTTCCTCCCTTATCTGCAGTTTTGCTTTCCCTGGTTTCAGTTACTGATGGTCAACTGCAGTCTAAAAATATCAAATGGAAAATTCCAGAAACAACACATAAGTTGTAAATTGCATGCCATTCTAAGCAGTGTGATGAAATCTTGTGCTCTCCTGCGCCAGCCCACCCAGGAAGTGAATTGTCCCTCTGCCCACCGAATCCACACTGCACTCAGACGTGCTACCTGGCCCTCAGTCACTTAGTAGCCATCTTGGCCATCAAACCAACTGACGCAGTATCACAGAGCTTGTGTTTAAGTGACCCTTATTCTACTTAATAATGGCCCCAAATCACAAGTGCAGTGGTGCTATCAACTTGGATATGCCAAAGAGAAGCTGTAAAGTGCTTCCTTTAAGTGGAAAGGTGAAATTCTTGACTTAAAGAAAAAACCATATGCTGACATTGCTAAGATCTATGATGACTGAATCTCCTGTCTATGAAATTGTCTAGTTTATAAATATGTGTAGGAAGAAAACATGGTACATACAGGATATGGTATTTTCTGCGGTTTCAGGCACCCACTGGGGATCCTGGAGCCTGTCCCCTGAGGATCAGGCAGAACTGCTGGACCTGCTATATATAAAGCTCTATGCAGATTCTAGGGACATGACCATGGCAGTGAGCAAAGTAGATTAGGTTCTTACCTACTCAGTAGTTATATTTTGGTAGTTACTACTGTTATTATTGTCATCGTGATTCTGGAAACAGGCCTAGAGCTTGACTATCTGCCAAAGGGTGGGTGAGGCTGAGCCAACAAACTCTACAACTAACTGTGTAGGAAGGAGGCTGGCTGCTGGGGCCCGTGTGCAGAGGGCCAGCCCACATGTTTGATGGGATGGACCAGTTGGGTGGGAAGAGTGGAGAGTTGACTAAGTCAGAACAGCAAAGACTTGGTCATATGGGCCAGAAGCAGAGATTCAGAAATCCCTGGGGATTCAGAGGACATGAATTGAGATGGGGCTGCCATCTCAGGAATGACAAACGGGGCAGGGAAAGAAATGGGCCATAGAAGGGAGGCAGGAGGACAGGAACAGGCAGCTGCATGGTGGAGCTGCTGAGAGACCTGGGCAAGGTCAGAGGGACTGCAGGGGCCACATTCAGGGGGCCAGGCTTGCTAATAAGGCAGGGAGTTCTGTGTCCTTGGGGTGAATGGGGTGCTCTGCTGGCAGCAAAGGAACAAGTTTAGGTCAAATAGGACAGCCGCTCGCTTCCCAGTCCCACTGCCAACCTCGGCACTATGGCACACCTCCTGGCCAACAGATCATGAGGAGGAGGGTCACCTCCATTAAGTCCTCCTCAGTTAACGAGGCTCCACGGCCGCGAGTCTCGGACTTTTTCCATCGGCAGCTCACTCTAGGCAAAGTAAACCACCTCCCGTGCTCCCACTTACTAAAATGGAAACCTTTCTTTTTCGAATGCCATTTAAACACCATGGTCAATCATAATCACTTGCTTGCACCTCTCATTTCACAATTACTGTCTTAGCAAAACCACAACCAGAGTTAAAGCTGACTCCCCCTTTGCTCCGTGCCTGCTTGGGGGAAACAAACAACCATGCTGAGTGGTCTCATTTCAAATTCATGCCCACGATGTTCAAGGAGGCCTTCACTTGCTGCCAGGTCATCCTCCTCTCTTCCCCTTGCCCACTCGCTCTCCCACCATCCTGGATGACAACTGGACACCAGACACCTCAGGCCTTCCTACTGTGTCCCTCTGCCGCTGACCCCCTTTCCCTCTTCAGCAGCGAAGCTGAAGTAATCAGAAGAGAGTTTCCACAGATTTACCACCACATCTCCCTGCCTCCCTGCATTTGCCCTCACGTCCTCATGTCCTCACATCCTTGGCTGTAACCTGGACTTTCCACACGCCTTTCCAGAGCCGACCTCCCCATCTGCACTTACCCGAGGACATTGCTCTGGCCATATTTCCCGCTTCTCTCCTACATCCTCGATTGTCCATTATCTCCTAAATCATTTCCATTAGCATAAAGTTATGTGATTATTATCCCAATTTTATAAAACCTTCTCCTGAACCCACTTCTCCTGCAACTTTTTGTTTGCTCCCCATTTGCATCAAAACTGCTTCAGAAAGTCAGAAAGTTGTCTCTACTCACTATCTCCAATTTGTTCCCACCTACTGTCTCTCTCAGAATAACTGTATTGAGATCTTTGACATTTAAATGATTACGTTTGAGGTGTACAACTTAATGTTCTGATATACGTACACATTGTGAAAAGATCACTCTAATCAAGCTCAGTAACTTGTCCTTCTCTACATCATTACCATTACATGTGTGTTGAGAAGATCTAATTGAAGATCTATCCTCTCAGCGAATTTCAAGTATATAATGTAGTTTTGTTAACTATCATCACTGCGCTATTCATGAGCTCTCCACAACCCATCCACCTTACATAACTGAAATGTTCTGCTCTTCGGTTAGCATCTCAGTCTCCTCCCCATGCCCCCCCCCTGCCCCTGGCAACCACTATCTACTCTCTGCTTCTATGAGTTTGACTATTTTAGATTCCCCATATAAATGGTGCAGTATTTGTCTTTCTGTGTCTGGCTTATTTAAGTTGGCATAATGTCCCCCAGGTCCCTCCATGTTGTCACAAATGGGAGCTGCTGCTGCTGCTTCATCATCTTCTTCTCCTCCATCTTCTCCTCCTCCGCTTCCTCCTCCTGCTCCTACTTCTTCTTCAGCTAAACAATATCCCATTGTGTTTTTGTGCGTGTGTGTATCACATTGTTTTATCCATTCTTCCATAGACTTTTAGGTTGTTTCCATACCTTGACTTTTGACCAATACCGATCCAATTCTATGTTGCATGTACCATTTATTGAAGAGACTATCCTTTCTCCACTGTGTGTTTTTGGCATAAATGTGTGGATTCTTCCCATTCTCTCTTAAAGCCACTCTGATTAGCTTTTTGCCCCTAGTGCTCAAAAGACTGCTCTCGTCAACCTTCATACTGCTGCACCCAGTGGTCCAATGTCGGTCTGGACCACTTGGTGGGTCAGCTGCATTGGCTACAGTGGGTCACGTTTCCTCCTCGATATGGACTCTTCGCCCTCCTTCCGGAACAGCGTGCTCTCTTCGTTCTCCTCTTGACTGACAAGTTGCTCTTTCTTGCTGTTCTTTGCTGGTTCCTCCTCATCTCCTTGGTTTCTTAGGGTTCATGTCCTCTAGAGCTCAGTCCTTGGTCCTCTTCTTTATCAATGTTAATTCTTTTGATGATCTCATGGCTTTGTACAGCAAATATCCCTGATGGTGCTCAAATTTAAATTCATACTTCCAGCCTTCAGATCTCTACTTGGGTGACATCTCAAGCTCAAGATGCTTTCCAGAGCTGCCCCACCCCCATCCCCACCCCGCAAACCCGCCCCACGCACAGCCATCTCCATCTCACTTGATGGCAACTCCAGACTTGTTTAAGCTCGCCATCTCCATGGTTACCACCCTGGTTGGAGCCTCTATCATTTCTCACCTGAATTACTGTAATAACCTCCTAATTGCTTCCACCTTTGATCCTCTACAGTCTATTCTCAAAACAACAGCTAGAGGGAGTCTTAAATTTTAAATCAGATCCTGTCACTCCTCTTCTCAAAATCATTCAATGGCTCCCCAGTTCCTTAGACCCTACAGGACCTGCCACCCCATCTCACCTCTGCCTCTCTGAACCCACCTGGTGCTACCCTTCTTCTTGTTTACTCCGTTCCAGCCTACTGACCTCACAGCAGTTTCTCACACGTGCCAGGTGTGCTCCACTTTACAAACCGCACTGTCTGTTCACTCCCCTGGAATGCTCCTCTGCTCCCTCACCTCGCCGCAATCTCTGCTCCGAGGCCACTCTCTCAATGAGATCTACTCTGATTCCCATAGACACCGCAGCCGGCCTAAACTCAATCCCAGCCCTCCTTACCCTGTTCTACTTTTTTTTGTTTCCATAGTGGTAATCACTTTCTGACATACTATGAAATTACTTACTTGTAAATATTTATTGTGTACAGGTCTCCCCTAGATAAAATATATGGTTTATGAAGGCACAGTTTTTGTGTGTTTTGGCTCACTGATCAATCCCAAGGGCCTAGAACGGTGGCCAGCCTTTGGTACCTGCACGGTAAGTGTTTGTTGGTTGAATGCACAGAAAGCCGTTCCTGCTGTGGGACAGGCCTCCAGGAAGGACGTCTGCCGTTCATCCATCTGTGTGTCTGTGTG
>PVJI01011383.1:0-56180 GCA_004026765.1 Micronycteris hirsuta | reverse complement strand
ATGAAAAGGTATCTTATATTCATGAATTAGAAGAATTAATATTGGTAAAATGTCCATACTATCCAAAGCAATCTACAAATTTAATGGGATCCTTGTCAAAATTCCAATAGCAATAGAAATAGAAAAAACAATCCTAAAATTCACATGGAAGACAAATGACTCTGAATGGCCAAAAGTAATCTTGAGCAAAGGAACAAATATGGAGGCAGCATGCTACCTGATTTCAAGATATACTATAAAGCTTTAGTAATCAAAATAGTGTGGCACTAGTATAAAAAGCAGATACTATACATAGACCAGAATTGAGAACCCAGAAATAAATCTATGCATTTGTAGTCAATTGCTCTATGATAAAATTGCCAGGAGTATAAAAGGGGGAAATTAGTCTCTTTAAAAGATGGGTTTGGAAAAATTGGATATACATACAGAAGAATATAATTGGACCTTTCTCTTACACCACATACAAAAGAAACTTAAAATTGGATAAAGACTTAAACATAAGACTCCAAACTTTAAAACTACAAGGCAGGAACATAGGGAAAAGTTTTCTTGATATTCACTGGGGCAATGAATTTTTGGATATAATCCAGAACGCACAGGCAGCAAAATAAAAAATAGAGAAATGAGAGAGTGCCAAACCCTAACCACTAGACAACCAAGGAGCAGTAAATGTAGGAGGTGGGGGTGCGTAGGGCAGGAGAGAGTAATGGGGGGAAACCAGAGGCAACTGTAATTGAACAACAATAAAAACATAGAGAAATGAAATTGCATCAGAGTAAATGCTTCTGCACAACAAAGGAAATAATCAACAGAGTTTAAAGACAACCTATAGGGAGAAAATATGTGCAAACCATGTGTCTAATAAGGGGTTAATATCTAATATATTAGGAACTCAAAAAACTCAGTAGCAAGAAAATAATTAGCTTTATTAAAAATGGGCAAAAAACATGAATAGACATTTCTCAAAGGAAGACAAAAAGATGGTCTGCCTTCTGTGTGCAGGAATTCTGCTGAGTCTTCTCAAAGTATGGCTCATTAGTCCTGGTTCTCCTGATGGTTCTTGTACTGACAGTGTCATGGAGCCTTTCCGAGGAAATGTGTTCCACGTCACATTTTCTCCAGAACATGACAAGGACACATGAACTCAATGCCCAGTCAAAGAATTAGGGAAGACAGGAAGCCAGAGAGGATTCTACAGATGTCTGTGTGAATCTTTGTCATATGTGCATTGTGGTAGAAACATGTCTTAATGTCCCAGACTATTCTTTTACTTGTTAAAAATCCATAGAAAATAAATCATTATCTTTAATTTAATATTGCATCAATAACAGAAATAGAATGTTTAGGTATATGAGAGGCAGCATGCTACCTGATTTCAAGATATGAGAAGCTGGTTCTAAGGTTCATTTGGCAAACAAAACATGCAAGAATGCAAAGGGTGTTTGGGGGGAAAAAAGCATGCACATCAGAAAGAGAAGAGAAAGAGAACGAGAGGAGAGAAAAAAGAAGGAATTTGACTTACCAAATACTAAAATTTATTATAACGTTAAAATTGCTAAAACACAATGCTACCTGACAAAAAATAAATAAACTGATGAAGTAATGGAACACATTTTTTAAAGTCTAGCAATAAAGCCAAATATATAAGAGAATATGACCATGATGAAAGGCATTTCATATCATGGAAAAATGGATTATTCAACAAATGGTGTTAGGAGCACTAGATATACTTTTACAGAAGACACTTTATGGATTCCTCCCTAAGTTCTTATGTAGGAAAGTAAATTCTAGATGAAATGTATAAGTAAAGGACATAAAACCATAATAGCAGTAAAGATAACATTAGATAGTTTAAAAATAAGTTTGGCCTTGAGAGGTACTTTCTAAATATAACACAAAATCTACAAGTCATAAAATGTTACTAATATGGCAATACAATAAAATTTTTAAAAATCTGTTTGGCAGAAGACAGCCACCACAGTTTAAAAATGAAAAAAAGACAAAAGTCTTGGGAAGCAAACTCATCATATTTAGCAGTTAATGTGGAAGAAAAAGACCACAGAAATGACACAACCAAAAGGACAACAGAAGAAGAGGTATAAAAACAAGCAGTTCATGGAAAAGAAATAATGGCTTTTTAAGCATATAAAAAGGCATTTATTGTTGATCTATTTTTGGAGGAAGGCAAATTAAAGCTACTTTAAAATTCTAACGTGCACATATCTCATTGTCAAGATCAAAAAGTTCAATAACCTCAGGAAACAGGAAATCTTAGAGGCTATTGAAATTCAGTAATATATGTCAAAATTGAAGATGCATGTTTTTTCCCTAGAAATTCCACTTCTAGGAATTTATCTAGTGTATCCTTTTACATGTGTGAAATGATACTGTCACGAAGATACTCATTGTTTTAACATGAGATTCAGAACAACATAACCGGCTATGAGTACAGAATCTGTTAAATAAATTATGCTATATCCACAGAAACAAACACTATGCAGCTATCAAATATAACAGGGAAATTATAACTAACATAAAAGACAAACACGGTAACCATATAGAGACATGGGATAGATAGATATAGATACTCTTTTGCACTTTGCTTTCTTGCTATAATATGCAATTATTTGTGTAAAGAGAAAATCACAAATATTTGAATATAGAGATTATCTCTGAAACTGCCAGCAATGACAGCTTCTAGAAACAGAACAAGTGGCTGGAGGTTACAAAGAGACAGAAGCCTTTTTTTCCTCTCTATAACCTTTTGCACATTTTGCATTTGTTGTTACAGTAATGTCCTTCTTTTCAGAAAATTTTAATTAATTAATTAATGTTTAAAAGAAAGAAGATAAATTCCAAGGAGATGACTTTGTGTCTTGCTGCCAAATGCCAGCTAGGAATACGGAGACAAGTACAGAGACTTTGTGCAGAATTAAATCCATATTTGGAACTCATTTCTTCCTTGAGAAATAGTGACTATGAGTTCAGGTAGGTACTTGTTACTGAAACAAGATATTTTTCCTGTGATTTTCTTGTATTCTTCTCACAGTTCTTGTTCTTTTTAGCAGTCTTTATAGATGGCAAGTGGAAATTCTAATGCCTCTTAGCTAAAGCTGGCTTTATTTGGGTAAGTTAACCTGCACAGGAGACTTGAGAGCCTGCAGCAATTTTTAAGGCAGGGAATTCCAAACATGAAAGTGTCTCTTTGTAATTGAAAAGCACATGCAAACCCCAAGGGTCAACACAGTTGACTGCCTTTTAACCAAGCAGGTACTCAGCTGGCTAAGGGATTAAAAACAGCATCTTTACCAGAGCAGCCTCCTCCCCTAGACAGTGGCATTGCCCTCCCTATTCATTTGGGGGTGTCCAAAGCTCTGGTTTTCTAGTGTCACGTAAGAGTCTTTCTTCAACTTCATTTTCACTAGAGGAGAGGATGAAATTGAGCATGTGCAAATAAGCTGCAGGGCCAGATTTGACTTCTGTCCTTTCTCCATTTTCTGGAGACTTAATGCCTTTGAGCATCTGTGAAAGCTGGCATCCACAGGTTCTTTCTGGCAAAATCATAGCCCATAGCATTTTATATGTAACGTTGCAAAGGTTGAAAGTGGAAACTGAATTACGGCAGGCTCCAATTCTTCCCTCTACCCACTGGTGATGTTTAAATTTAATTAAGACCCTAGAAGGATGTAGAGCAGCGGAGCATTCATACATACCATGGTGTCTTCTACCTAGTAGGGATACTGTTTTCCGTTCCACATAGTTTGGTATATTCATATAGCATCCTTTGGGAGGTATATATACATGCACACACACACATACACAAAGAAGTTGCCATAGGTTGTTCAGCTATGTCTACTACTTCACTACTCCCTTCATTCTTTGCCTCTAGGAAAAGAAAACAGTACATGTCTTGCCATACATTTCCCCCCCTGAGGAATCAGGACCAGGCATAGACAATAGCTTAAAGTAAGCATGTTGGCTTTCAGACCCTTTCAGGTCTATTTTTGGACCTAACGTTAAGTAGGTTTCCTAGGTCTGACCTTCAGACTGATGCACTGAATTTTTCCCAAGTCTCTTTCTCCTCTTTTTCATAGCTCTGAATGGTGGCAGTGTCTGCCAACCAAAATATGTCAATTGGCATAAAAATTATTTTGAGCACTTAAAAAACAGCAGGTGTAAGAAGAATGCTCTGCCTCTCCCTTTTTGTCCTGAAAGCAGGAGAGAAAACTTTCATGTGAAAGATGCCCTCCCTATACCATGAGGCAGAAAACATTCTTATCACCAGGGGGAGGACCTGAGGCTGAGAATGCTGTCCAGAGTTTGTTAAAATACTCTTATCTTTCTTTAGCCTCCCCTTACATTTTAATTACTTTTTCACCGCCTCTTTGTCTCTCTGTTCAATATAGTATAAAAGCATTTCAGTCTTGCCACTTTCCTGGGTCTTTATATCCTAATAGGGGTTCCCATAGCACATACAACTTATATTAAATACAATCTGTGTTTTTCTACTATCAATCTTTTTTTATTTTTTAATTACAGTTGATATACAATGCTATATTAGTTTCAGGTGTTCAACATAGTCATTAGATATTTATATGTCTTATGAAGTGATCACCCCTATCAGTCTAATAGCTAACACCAAGTATAGTTATTACAATGTTAATGATATTCCCTATGCTGTACTTTATATCCCCATAATATTTTAATAACTGGCCATTTGTATTTCTTAATCCCTTTCACCTTTTTCACCTGTCCCCCAGCCTCCTTTACATCTGGCAACCACCAATTTGCTCTCTGTATCTATGAGTTTGTTTCTGCCAGTTTAATTTTCAAGCCCAGGAGATCCAAAGAAAGTAGAAGTTCTGCTTCCTCCCCAGCTTCCTCCCCAATACCATTAAAATATAATGGCCTCATCCCCCATTTCTTCAGTGTCAGATTTTTGTGAAAAAACCATGTGGCCTAATGCATAGCTAAAATTCTAATATGTGTGCTAATGTTATGCCTTCTTATACGACATATTTGCATTTAAATAGAGTTGTCTGGAGATTTAATGGTTTAACCCAAAGGGATTAGCATGTCTCACATTTGTACAGCACTTGGTAGATTATTTCAAAGAGCTTTTCACAAACAAGATTTCTTATGAATTTCTAAGTCACCCTGAGGCAGAGAGGGTAGATATTTTTCATTTACATGTACATTGTTGATAACTTCAGGCTCTGAAAAGTTTAGTAGCTGCCTTGGAGTCACACAGTAAATAGCAAGATATCCATAGAGGTCTAGTGACTCCTGTTGTTTCACCATTCCTCTTTCTACCACATCCGACAACTCCAGGAATAGATGTAAGTGGTTTATACGTCTGTCGGAGCCACCAATCACAGCATGTATGCGCCCAGTGCTTCCGTCTGCTTATAGGGCTGGCAGCATTCAAAGGATGAAGCTATAGATGGCATGCTGAACCTCTAACCTGCATGGGCACATAGGGTAGAGAAAAAATATTAAAACTTTTAGTCAAACAATAGATGAAACCAGTTGACTAGCTGACAGAATATCACAATAATTTTCTTCAAATTTTAATAAATAAACTGCACCAGAGTTACCTGGTAATGGTGCTGAGGTTCTGTTAAAAATGCAAATATATAGGCCATCACTCCTATTTAGTAAAGTGAAACTAGCATCTGTGATACACAAGAGTTTTTGAAAAGTCTTAAATTATTCCCTCTCCTTGAGTATAGATGCACATCATCTTTATCTTAAACTTCTCTGATGTTTACCATGATCACCAGCAGGCTAAATTCTTTGGCATGCCACTCAAAGCTTCCTGAAGCTCTGTCCCAGCCAGTATGCCCTTTTGGTTCCTCGTTACCCCATTTCTCTCTGATCCTTGTGTACAGTCTTCAGTTTCATCCCTCAGGGAGTTTCCATTACTTTCACTGCCTAATGAGATAAACATATTTTTTGATCAACTGAGATTTCCTCCTTCCTCTGAACTCATAACACCATTTTGTTTTTCTTTTCCTTTTTATTAAAATCTTATCCATTATTTTAAAATCACACAGTTCAGTGGTATTGAGTACGTTCACACTGTGCAATCATTACACCATCCATCTCCAGAACTCTGGTCATCTTGGAAAAAAGGAACTCTATATCCACTAAACAATACCGCATTTCCCACCCCTCCCCCCAGCTCCTGGCGCCTCCCCTTCTACGTTCTGTCTCTACCAGTGTGACCACTCTAGGAGCCCCATGTAAGTGGAGTCATGTACTATATGGCTTATTCCCCAGAACACAATATCCTGAAGCTTCATCCATGCATGGATCAGAACTCCCTTCTTGTTTATAAAAAAAAAATGTTCAATTACTGTTGACACTCAATATTGTATTAGTTTCAGGTTTACAACATAGTAATTAGACATTTATACAACTTATGAAGTGTCCACCTCAGTAAGTCTAGTACCCATCTGACACTATAGTTATTAATGTTTTTAAAGTGGGTCATTCTTTTTTTAATTAATTTTTTAATTTATTGATTTTTATAGAGAGAGGAAGGGGGGAGAGAGAGAGATCAGATTTCTGTTCCACTTATTGATGCATTTTTTGGTTGATTCACTTTCTACCTACCATCTAAGTTAGTTTAAGATGCCTTTGTTCTTTTATTAAATTGTGAACTAAAAGAAAGCTCTGGGTGATAAATTTTTTCATCTTCCTGGCTCTTTTACTGAATTTTGAGCTAAGGGAAGGGTCTGGATCTGAAACATCTTTGCATCTTCAAGATTGATTAAGCCAAAGGTTTGAACAGAGAAGATAACCAAGATATATTGAGTACATGGCTTCAAAGCACATTTTTGTCTGTGTAGCTACCATCATCGTTTTGTTTGCTGCAAGACAAACTGAAATTGTTAGATTGAATAAAAAGATTATCATGCTCTTTCGTTTTATTCATATATATATATATATATATATATATATACATGAAATAAAGATAAACTGACTTACAGCCTCCATATTTACATACCAACTTTTCTGTTGACAGAAATAAAACAAGGCTTACAAGAAAAAATTCTGATTTCACTCATATGTGGAATCTAACGAACAAATTGAACTAATAGGCAGAGTGAAGACAGACACATATATAGCAAGCAGGCTGACAACCCTGAGGGAGTATGGGATTGGAGGGATAGAGCAAATAAGGAAAAGACTCATGGACTTGGACAACAATGTGGTGATTGTGGGTGGTGAAGCGGGGCAGGTGGAGGTGGAGGAGGTTATAAGAGGGATAAATGGTATTGAAAAAATAGAATATAAATGACTTATTAAAAAGAAATTAATTGGGGTTATTTAAATATAAAATATTTGCAAGTGAACCCATTCTAAAAATAGATAAAACTAGCATAAAAATGTTAGATATGTAAAAGTTATTGATTAATGTGTGTATACATGAAAGACTAATAATATTAGTTGCTACATAGTAGTGGTAAACATTTGGGACTTTCAAGCTCTGAATTAATTTATTTAGAAGATTAGATATATGGTACCTTCACTGTCAGTACTATAAGAACAGAAATCCTTAGCTTCTATTATTATCTGTCGGAAGCTAGTTTAATCATGTACAGCAGGTTAAAGAGCAGGTGGCCTTATCAGGGATGAGGGGAGCACTAACTATATTAGATGAGTTGTCTTTTTTTCTGACATGTGCATAAATGCACAAATCATATCAACCATGGTTGTTAATTTACAGAAGAATTTCTATCACTCAGTGCCTCAATATGATCAATCTTATTACCACTCTTGTTCTCATATACTTTAGCCAACACTAGCTGAGATGTACACAGAAATATTTGTTCTGGGAAAGGTCACCTCATTCTGACTAATAGGGTACTGGCATTGTAAAAATGATTTAGAGAGTCCACACATCACCAAATAGACTGTCAGTTTCAGGAAAGGTAGTTAAGTAAGTCTAAAGCTTACAATCAAGAACTTAAAAGGAGGTGGCAGTTTTTCAGAAATCTTTGGATATAATGTAATATGAACATGACTTAGGATATTTCATCTCTCCAACTTCTGTTGAATCCAGTGTATCATATTCTTTGTTATTTTGACGCCTTTTTGTCTCCTTTCTCATCAGCTGCCAGTCATGAGGCTAAAAGGAACATGTTTTCCAAAAGCCCTACTTGATATCATGGTCCTGTAACCAAGAATAACACCAATGGGGACTTCATAACACCAACCTGAAAAAACAATTAAAAAATAAAATAAAATTTTGATTACAACATACACATACAAGTCTCTTTTTATAATAGAAAGGTTTTAAAATAAAGTCTAGGAATGAAGTTCCAATCTTCACAATCATACACCTTTTGAAAACCTTCATCCATTTCTCACCTCTTGTTATTTTTTTTTTTTTACTGCTGGAGTATTTTAAATCAAATTCTAGGAATTATATTATTTCTTTCATAAATACTTTAATATGCTTATCAAAGAGGAATTTTTTAGAATATAAACACAGCATCATTATCATACCTAGGAGAACTAGCAATAAATATTTTTTATCAGCAAATACCCAGTCCATGTTCAAACCTTCCTAGGCATGTCAAAATATCTTTTTGTAGTTGATTTACTTGAATCTAAATCCAAACAAATCCCACACTCACATTTGAATGATTTCTTAAATTTCTTTTAATCCATTACACTTTCCCTCTTTCTACTCTCTCTCTTTAACTACCTTTCTCAAGTTCATTACTTTTAAATCATGTCACTTGTCCTTAGAATTTCTCACATTATATTTGACTGATTTATATTTTGCAGAATAACTTAGCATATATGTCTACTTATTTTTTGTATGTAATGGTTAGATCTATAAGCTTGATTAGATCCAGATATTCAGTTTTCATTTTATTTTATCTTATTTAGTAAAAACACGTAAGTGGTTATGTATGATTTTTATTTTATCATACTAGGAGACACATAATGTCTGATTTTTCCTACCCTTAAGTGATACTAAGATTGATCAAAAGCTCATCTTCATCCATTGTAAAATGCCATCAACCATTTACCTAGTAGTTTTAGCAGCCATTGATGATTGATATTTAGATCAGGTATTGTACTAAGGTTTGCAAAATTGAGGTTTTTTCAATACTTTTATTCCTTATCTATTATTAGTTAGGTTTATTTTATACATCTCTGATACTATGATCAGTATATAACACTTATTTTCCCAAATATATTTATGACAATTCTTTGTCAGAAAACAAGAGACTGTTATTCAAAATAATGGTAATGATTTTATAGTAGGAAAAAAGAAAGAGACAAGCAGATTTTCAGTTGCCCTTTACTGGAAAATAGCAACAACATGTGCTTGATTCATTTCTGGGTAGTCTGTAACCATTTTGTCCTAAAGAACAACCACCATCTAGGACACAAGCACATAAATGTATAATATTAGCAAATCGTATGACAATACAATGATATAATGCAATATTAACATTTAAACAAAATTTGTAAAAATGCTGATTAACTTTAATTAGTGTAAATTCTCACTATAATGTAATTGCATGAAGACAGGTATTTTTGTCTATTTTGTTCAGCAGTAGATTTGTAAGACCTAGAAAGATGCTTCCACAGCCTAGACTCTTGGTAAATATGTGTTGAATCAATATTGAACTAATGAGTGAGACAATTGAAGAATCGAGTAGTTAACAGTGACTACATCAAAGGAGAGAATTAGGAGGAAAATCCCCTCTGGCTATTTGTGGCAACTGTTCAGCATTGTGAGTTAAGAATTCACATTACTAATGTGTGTGTGCTACCATATGTAAAGTTTAATGCCTTTAAGTTAATTACTTCCCTTGCTAATAAAGCATAAACATCTTTGGGTCAAAGAATCAGTGACCTAGTATTTTTCTCCTGTTAATAGCCTCTAGTCCTATTTATCTAGACAGAAACAATTTCAGATTAAGTGTCCTCCTTGCTTAACAAATACTTGTCAAATAGATGAGTAAAAAATTTATTAGTTGACTGAGGTTCCCGATAAAACATGTACCCAAGTTTTCTTGATAGCAAAAGAGTGTTTTAAGATATCTTACCTAGAGTTATTATCTTATTATTTTAATTAATTATACTAGGATGGGGATAAATATATTCAAAAATCCCTTCTGAAATGAAAGAAAATCTAAAATAGAATCTTAAATAATCTTATGATGCCAAGTTTTTTTTTAAGGAATAAAAGTGTTCTTGATCATTGATGCTGGTCTGTGATTCTCCTCCAACACCGACAGCTCCCCCTCTCTTACGTGCCTTCTATTCTCATCTCTCCCACGCCAGGGGTAATGTTCACTGTGTCTCCTTCAGTGAGTTCACTGACTCTTACAACGTAACAGTTACTTAAATTAGATCGCCCACACACCCACACAGATTCACACAAACCATATCACCAGTCTGGACCTTTTTTCTGTGTCTGGTTCTGCATTTTTAGTTGCATAATAACTCAAATATGTTTGATACCAAGTTCCAAATAGAATTTCAAAACAGTTCCATTATAGCCTATAGAATTTATTATTTCTTTTAATGATTTAATTTTCTTAGTCTCTCGAGCTTAAAACCGTATCACCTTTATCTCCTCAGTTCATTTTGCCATCTACCTGCAATTAATCACTAAATCCCGCTGGTGACCTCCTTAATCTCTTGAATTGGTCTCTCCTGTTCCATTCCCATTATCCCCTCTCTCATTGTCTCTCAACTGAACTATCATAATTGCCACTTAATTGATCTTCAGACTTTCTCTACTTTAATTTTGTCTCTTACTACAGATTAATCTCCCTAATGCACAACTCTAAACACATCACCTTTACAGTCATAAAACCTAGTGGCTCCCCATTACTAAGAGGATTACATATAAACTATTTTGTTTGTCATTCATGACCTTTGTCTGAATCTTGCATAACATGCACTAATTTACAGCCAAAGTGAGTTATTTCCCCAGTAAACTCCAATTTTCTCCTTCTTTTTCTTTGACTATATTTCTGTCTGGAATGTCCCTTTTCCAATCCTTGTCCATAAAAATACTCTCAACCCTGAACATGCTGCACAAATGCCACAGCCTCCCAGGAGCCTTTCTGACTCACGCTTTCATCATATCGCAGCCTCTCTCCTTTCTGATTGTCTACATCGTGTTAATGCTTCTCACAGAACAATGATCACTTGTTTGTTTATATTGTGAAGCTTTGTATAGTTATTGGCTCTCCCCTTTAGGACAGAAACCAAGTTTAAATCTATTCACATTCTTTTATTCCTCACTAATAAAATATGGCACAGTATTTTGTACACTGTAAAGCTTCATAAGTATATGTTCAATTAACTTTAAGAGCTCTTTGCAGTCATTCTGAAGAATCAGCTATACCCCTTCTATGTTGACTGAAACAGCCATGTTTCAGCCAGATGTTACCTAGGTGGTACTGGGTCAGAGAAGGACATTAGAGTCACAGTGTATGACAGTGTTGACCACGAAAATTTAAAGGATGGACACCATGTTTTCCGCTTCCTCTATGCACATCTCATAGAAACTAATATAATGCTATCATGTTTGACTAATACATTCTTCTTAAATGAATGATTTATATAAACCACAATTGTTGTATTCAAAATTCCTCCCATTATCACAAAGAATTCATTATTTTAAAATAAGCTCGTCAAAGTCTTAAATACCCACATTTGTTTTTTTAACCCTCTAAGGAGAAACAATGAAAATCACAACAAAACTAACTAACTTCAGCATCTAGATTTTATAATAACTTCTGGGTGGTAAGTACGCAGAAGCCCACGTCTCGACATTTCTCTGTCTACTATTCCTTTGTCTCATGCTGTCCTGCTGCATGCAAGGGGTCTTGCTCATAATGACGATCTGAGGGTGCTGCCAGCCCTTTCAGGCAAGACCGATCTGCATTCTGCCTACTGTGTGTCATAAAGCTAGTGAGTACTTCAGGCATTTTAGATTTTGGAAAGCAGAAGTTCACATTAAAAGCATTTTTCAATAGAAGAGTTTAAGAGATAACACACATTACTGTCTTTGTGAATTCAAGTTACAGACTTACTAAATACTTTAAACTTAAAAATCTCTGTTTCAAAGCTTCCCACCATTCCTGATTCCGTGCAATGGAGTTGGGGTAGTAGGAAACCATAAAAAATTGAAAATCTCTACAGTTGTCCAGTGTCACTAAGCCAAGAAAAGTTATTGGATCAAAATCTCAGTTACCTGTGATGGCTGCAGGAATGGATAGTTACATGAAACTCTTGATGTGCTGTAAAATGACATACCTCTACTGCAGAGCTGTGGTAGGTAAAACTGCAGGTCTGTGGTGACAAGGTAGAGCTCTCTCTACCCCACTGGATGCCTTGGAAAAGAAGGGATAATGGGATTAAATAAACATTAATGAATATAACATAGGAGAATAGAGCAAGAACAATTCTACTCTCCTCTTGTCTCAGAAGAATTCCTTTTCCTTTTTGGCTTCATTTAACTTCTATGGGCCTCAATTTCTTCTCACACAGCACAAGGAAGGTGAACTAACACGATCATTATGAGCCTTTCCTGCTTTCTTTCTGTTAGGGAGAATCAGACAATGAATTTTATTAGAAATATAATTTCAGATAATGATAAGTGCTATGTAGAAAATGAAGATAAAAGAATGACTAGGAGTGAGAAGGTGACATTTAAGCTGAAACTAGGTGTATGAAAATGGAGGGGAGAGTGAGCTAGACAGAGAAAATGGAAAATACGAAAGCCTGAAGGCAGGAAAAAATCCACCGTGAGTGCTGGGAAAGTGATGAGAAATGACATTATAGAGCTGAGTCCATGGTGAAGAGTTTGCGTTTAAGTCTATTGATAAAGGCAAGCCGTGATGAGTTTGATGCTAACAAGCGAAATGATCTGACTTAAACTTTAAGACAGCTGCCCGCAGTGCTATGTAGGGAACAGACTATAGGGGAGCAAGAGCAGAAGCAGGAAAGGCAGAAGGGTTAGGACGGCGATAATGGAAAAGGGTTTCAGCCCTGAGACAATGGTGAGAAACAATTAGACTTAAAAATAGGTTTAGGAGAGAAAAAACATGACTCGTTAATAGATCGAAGGTGGGGTATGAAGGAAAAAAAGAAGACTAAAAACGCCTAGTTAACCATTTGGTCAAACACATAGTTTTACCTATAGATTTAGCTTAAAGTATGGGCTTGGCTGTTGGTAATTTAAAACAATTCAGCTGGATAGGTGGCTGGATTTCAGCGTAAACATCAAGGTTGCAAACTGAGATTCAGGAAACCTCAGTTTATAGACGGCACTTAAAACCATGAGCCTGGATAAAATCTTGAGTGCTCTCACATTCACCTTTTTATTATCCAGCTGCCAAAAATTGGATCAGGTACACTGAGTAATTCTTATTAAATTACTTGCCATGGCATTTTGAAGTTCTTTGGGCTGATTTAATGAAGTGATACAGATGGGGAGAGAAGCCATGAAATGGGCCACTGAAAATACATAGTTTCAGTTGTAGCTTAAATTAAGGCTTCGCTATTGTGCTTTCCAACCGTGCAGTGTTTTCCCGGCATATCACCTAATGTTGCTCTTTGTCAGACTGAAAAGGAAGGCACACGTTTTATCGTCTAAATTTACTTCGTGTCCCGTTACCATTTAGTTTGCAATCTACCCAAAGCCAATTGATTTCCAATTCAGAGCAAAGTTTTCTTTCATTTTAAAACTATTTAATTAATTGTTTTAATTCCAAGCCTATCAGAGTTGCAGGAAAAGCTTCATTTAAAGTTTATTCTAAACAGGAAAAAAAAAACTGCAGAAAGTAGAAACATAAAGAAACATATGCTTTTGTTGTTAACAGTAAGTTCTTTCTCTTTTATAATAGAATGTAGTGTTTCATCCTTATTTCTCCTTTTTCATTGGGGTTTTAAGATAAACACAAGTCTTCTTTATGTAAATAGTAGAAAAGACAAAAGGCTTATTTCTTTAATAGAAAAAATAGTCTTATTAATCAATCAATCAATCAATAATAATGTGTGTCTCAAACAAAAAAGGGTAGGGCAAAGGAAAGAATAAGGAAGTTTGCATAATAAGATACATAGCTTTAATTTATATATGCTGTATTTTGATTTTTTCAAATGTTTCTTATTTAGAATAATAAATTCTAATTTTGAGAAATATGCCACATAATTCTGTATATTACTAGTCTTTCATTCTGTTTGTTTGTTTGTTTGTTTAGCTACCTAGACTGTTTTTCCGAATCTGCTTTGTTCTCTTAATTGAGCTCTGGTTTTAATCCTTATCGCAAAAATCCCTTCATATCTAAGCAGAAGAAAAGTGAGGAAATGGAGGTAAGAAATATTGTTGCTCCTAATTATCAACCACCAGTTCTGAGCTCTGTGCCCGCTTTGACTTTTTAAATACATTTTCTAAATCTTCTTTTTTATAACTCTTATTTTCCCAGTTCCTAATTGATTTAGTTTTTGAAATTTTTCTGTATTTATTCTTACAGGCCCTTCTGCATCTCTACATATTAAAAAGGTCTCAGCTTTTCTAGAAATTACCTAAAGGTAATACATAATTAAGATTACCATTGAACATGAATTATTTTGAAAACATGTCTTAAAATATGGATTAGAAGAGTTTTTGAGAGTTTATACCAAGGAAAGAACTCTAAAAATGTCATTTTAGAAGTGAAAACTGAGAGTTGAATCTATATAGATGTTGCTGCCAGCAAATAACAGGAAAATTGCTCTTAGAATAAAAACATCTCTTTGAAGAATCCCTTAAATTGCTCTTAAATATCCAGAAGATAAGCTTTGGAACTCAGGAGCTAAGAACTAAATTATGTTTTCCTCCAAAAGAAAAGCTTGATCAGAGTGAGTCTGTCAATCAGACTAACGTCTGGTTTGGAGAGGACGCGGAGGCCATTTCTTGGTGGAGGGCAAGGATCTAATGAAAGGATTCTTCCTTCTCTTCACAAAGGCACTCACTGGAATTTTTTTTTCTTTTTTTGGTAAATTCTCCTCTTAGCTATTATATTATCAGATCCAGCTTTGGCAATTCCCAACTTTTTACCTATTTGGTGACTAATATATGTTATTATTGGCTTACTAATAGGATTCAACACTCTAGGATACAGAGAACAGCTAGTGCATAGAGATACTTGGTAATGACAAAAGGCTTTACCAACAGCTGCTGCAAGATCAGGGCCAAAGATGGTCCTCCTGTGACCAGTAACAGGAAAATATGTTGAACCACGTATTGTTCTTCTTTTATACCAACATCCAACACAGCCGATCCACCACTACTTGGCACCTCACTTGCTGACATGGTGAGGTTCTGACTAGAATCATAATTCTGAACTGGACACCTCACATGTGCAGTAGAGGCAGCTGGACCCCACTGTCCTTAGGTGGATACGATACTTTTGAAGCAGAAGCCACCTTCCCATCAACCCAACTACTTGACAGATCCATACATTGGCAGCTAGTCTACAATTCTTGAAGATGTGGTTTTCCTAAGATGAGAAAGGGACAGTTTGGCCTTAACAGAGCTACCTGTTGTGTCTCTTCTGCTGACACTCAGAGCGCAGACGCAGTGCTGTGTGGGTTCCCTGCTTGACAACAAACATTCTCCAGGGAACTCTCAGTCTTTTGTCCTTTTGTCTTCCCCCCACCCCCTTTTATTTTCAGGGTCATAAAGAAAGTGAGTTAGCACTTTCTTTGTGAAATATGGTTTTAAGAAGCATATCTTGATGTAACAAACTTAAAAGCAGCAAGAGCAATAGCTTCTTTTAGTTTGAAAAGAAATTATTTTTAAAGAAACTATATCAAATTAAATCTCTGCCAACTGACTCTCAGATAATAACCCACCAGGAAAACAGCTTTACCAAAAAAAAAAAAAAAAAAAAGATTGTTGATCAAGTGTGTGGGCTGAGAAACCTTGGGTAAAACACAAAATGTATCCATTTGATACAAAAGAGAAATAACCATTAACTTGAGCTATTTTCTTAAATCAAAAGCCAATTCTTCCATCAAAGTGCTTTCTACTGCAAAGACACAAAAGTGGATTTTTTGGAAATACTTAAGAAATTAAAGAGACAAATCTGATTTCAAGCAAGGCAAGAAGTGTTTTATTATAACTTTGTGGATATTATGCACTTCTGTACCCCAACATTTATATACTTTAAAAAAACTTATTTGAAATTTACCCCAGGTTTACACACACACCTCCCCCACATAATAACATAGACGATTTACATACTCAAATTTAAAACATCATTTGAAAATTGAGTTTAAAACTCTGAATTTTCAGAGAATCAATAATAGTAAGGAAGGAATTAGATATTTCAATAAAACCTACAGGGTCTCATTTGATGCCCCGGATCTTAGAGTTTTGACAGTTGAACTGTTCCTTTGCCCACTTAAGCCGTTTCAGTTACAGTGGCTATCCCCAAATTTAATGGCTTAAAATAATGACACTCATTTATCTCATAATTTTTGTGGGTGAGGATTTCAGAAGAGGCTGTGCAGTTCTGGGTCAAAGTGTCTCACAAGGTTGCAGTCAGATGCCTGTGGCTTGGTTCTCTCCCAGGTTTCTGTAACTGCATACCATGCATCTGATCTGAGGCTCAAACAGGTGGGTACAGAAACAGCTGGGCTCCTGGGGCGTCTGTCTCTATCTCTACATATTCTGTCCACATGATCTCTTCAGCATGGCAGCTTCAGGGTTGCCAGGTTTCTTACATATTCACTCAGGTCTCCCGACATGTGTGTTCTGAGAAGGAGGGAGCCATACAGAATCTGCATCAGCTTTTATGATCTTGCCTTCTACCACATTTATTGATAGGGTTAGTTAAAAATTTCTGCTCAGGTTCAGGGGAAAAGGAACATAGATGTCACTACTTAATAGAGGAGGTTCAATATCATATTGTAAGGACGTGGCATGGCTGACATATTGAGTTCATCTCAAATAATGCTATCTGCCACGCCAACCAAAGTCTGAGTGACTCATGCTCAGATCGTTTCCTATACAATGATATCTAAGATGACAATAAGATAAAAGATACAGCCTCACATGACAGCTTTCCATATCTAATTATATCCTTCTCATTTATGCCTTGAGTTTTTGTGTTCCTTGATTTTTTTGGTTCAACAGAAACTTATTGGATGCCTTACTGTGACGAGCAGTATTTGAGGTGGTAAGGATGAAGTTGTAGGCACAAAGACAGAATGCTTGCCCTCACTGAACACATTGCGTATGTACACACTCAGAATTGTATTTTTAATTGTTTGTGTGTAAGATAAATCTTCAACAGGAGTAGCATATTTAAATTTTAAAATAGGAATTCATAAGAAGCTAAGTATTATATGACTCTAATAAGAAAGAAAATTGGATAGCACTGTTTTGAGTTCAAAGACAGGAAACAGAAAACAGACTGATTTTCTCTGTGATTAAGAAATTTTGAAATAACCCAAAAACATTCTAAAGAGAACAAGAAGGAGTTTTTGGACCATAGCAGCAATATTATAAAAGATACTTAGCTCAGTTCTCTGAGGGAACTTGTTGGAAGCAGCATATTCATTTAATTATGTGCATGTAAACCTCACCTAGGTGCTGTAGTGTACAACCTGCAGGTTTGTGTGTGTGCACCTGTGTAAGCTTTCCCACTACCCTAGATCACTTTTTGAAGACCAGAACGGCATCAGTGACACTGCCAAAAGATGGCATTTATTGCATAAAATAAGGTATAATTACAAGACAACTTAAAACCTCAGCTAATTACTATTAAAAATATTTTTTGAAAAATCTAAGGCCAAAGTCATCTTTTTGGTTTTATATTCTGGTGTATAATCTTCACAAAACAAGTCGTAAAGTCTCAGTGTTTATAGGACCTTTAAAAATGACATAGTTCCCAGCTATCTCCTGTGTTTTGATTCATTCCACAGAGTGTCTCACAAAGTCATCCAGTTTCTCTTAGTGAAACTCCAGTGAAAGGGCAGCAACGCATGGCTGCCTATATGCAGCAACATGGTGTTTATTCCATTTTTGGTGTCTTGGCAAACACACCAGTTCTCCTTATTTGTAAATTATGTATTTAAAATTGCCCACTCACAAAGATGCATGTGTAACCCCCAAAATCAATACTTATAGCATTTCCACAGTATGTAATGGACATGCATAAAGTGGCAAAAAAATTGAATTTCAGGACATACACATTCCCAGCTGAGGAACAAGGTGACGCTCTGCCTTCTTGTTTCAAATTTCATACTGTAAACAAGTGTCCTTTGGGAGATCTATTTAGTGCCATGCTATTTGCATTTTTGTGTTTTTTGTTGGTGGTAGTGGTGGTGACGATTTTGTTTGAAATTGCTCCACACTAATGCCAAAGGCTGTCTGGTGTTCCTGAGCACAGGAACGCTGAGCTGGACCTCGCAGAAGAAAACACATGAGGTAATATTTGTTTAAGCATGAGTTGTAGAGCTGTTGGACATGAATTTTGTGTTAATGAATCAATAATATATATTAAATAATATATCTTTAAACAGAAACACACACAAAACAGAGTTATATGTTAATCAATTGACAAAAAGTCGTTAATAGGGGCTTGCAGGAACATAACCCTATATTTCTCATAGGAGCAAAGAGTCAATATTCACCAATCCTATGTTTGTGATGACACCATAGAACACAACTCCTATGAATGATAAGAATTGACTGCACAGAAACACATACTACAAACACCCAGTATGAGCGACTATTGAGCTTTCCTTCCCTTTGTGTATCTTGTATTCTCAAATGACAAAGTTGAACTTTTGATTCTTTGTCACTATAGAAAGAATGTATTTTATATTGTCACTTCTAATGTGATCTGAGAAAATATTAAGTAATTACACATCAGGCTGGTGTGGCTCAGTGGACTGAGCACCAGCCTGCAAACCAAAGGGTCGCCAGGTCAATTTCTACTGAGACACGTGCCTGGGTTGCGGGGTGAGGTCCCCGGTGAGGGATGTGAGAGAGGCAACCACACAATGATGTTTCTCTCCCTCTCTTTCTACCTCCCTTACCCTCTCTAAAAAGAAATAAATAAAATCTTAAAAAAAGAAAGAAAGAAAAGCAGCTGTCTTCCTCCCCTTCTGTAAATAAAATCTCTCCAGGAGCCATGTAACTGTAAATCTCAGCGTTTAAGGCTCAACTACCTAGAGAGGTCTTTAACTTCGAGAGCTTCTTCCCATGTTGACATGTGAATCCCTACTGAGGTAGCCCTCCAGTCTCCCAGGTACATTGGGGCTTAACCTAGTGACCTGGCGAAAGCTCTAACCAGCTGGTCTTGAAAGATGACACAAATCTGAGAAATTAACTTGGCAAATGACTACAGAACTAATTTTCATATGTGAAGATGCTTTTGCATTCTAAGAGACTAGAAAACAAACACTCTCTACCTTTATAGCATTTAAGTTTTGTGGCCCGGGAGGCTAGAGCCGCCGGAGCATTGAGAAATCCAGGGAAGCTGTCTGTCTCCCCACTTACTATGGTCTAGCCTCACCTGAACAATAAAAGAGTTAGGAGTCAGAAGAATTTCACAAAGGAGAGTGTGCTTAAATGAAAACGGAACAGGAAACTGAAAACGTAGCCTGCATATGTGTTTTTGGGGACTGAGTGCACAAGGCCAAGGATTTGACTTCGTACTCATTCAAAGCCATCACAATGGTTTTGGAGGCCTCGTTACCCAAAGGTGTCCATGTATGTCGCTGGCACATGCCCGATACATTCGAGTGTGAGGAGGGCTCAAAGCGATAATGAGTCTGTAGTGAGGAGAAGAAATTTCCTTGGAATAGACTTCAGAAAAAGCATAGTCTCTAGAAGAGGCTGTGGATTCTGACCCCTTGAAGTCTGACATGATCATAGCATGGTAACTTAAAGTAACTGACTCCCTGGGCCTGACAGGCTGTGCCCTAGGGGGACAGACGGCTCCCCAGGCTTGGCTTCTGCTGTCACCCTCACCACACTTTTCTCTAGCGATGACCTCCAGCAGTTGTCATTCAAACTGACTGTAAATTGGACTTGATATCTAAAAGACCAAGAGAAATTTCAAAATTTTCCCTTGAAAGACTAAAGTAAGGTTTTGTAAAGTAAGGTTTAAACCGAGGTTTTGCTACTACTTCATTAAGTAAAATTAAATGGAGGTTGAACTATCAGCTGTGAAATCTTTAAAAATGTAAATTCAATCCACCTTTAAAGGGAGAGTCTGAGATTCTCTTGAGGAAACACACTTTTATGAATGCAAATCTTTTGTGTTTCGTGTGCCAAAATTTCCTCCTTGTGTAAACACAAAGTCTAGCAGAACAGAAAATAAAATAACATGAATTTTTATCCATGGCTTTTGTCTTTCTTCTCAAATTTAGTTCATCAGCACAGAGTCACAGGGTCGCTTTTAAAGCTTTAATCAATATTGCACCTTGAAAGTGGACTTGCTGATGGAAATAATAAAAATAATGTATTTCTCCTATGAAATCTATCTCCTCAAAAATTGAGGAAAATAAACAGGAACTGGATTTTTATAATAATTGTTCATACTATTATGGCATTTCACAAGATACTTGTCTTTTCCTCACCTGTAATTTAGCTTGACATCTGGGAACAATGATCTGAAGTGTGCCACATATAATTTTCCAGCTCTTAGTAGTGTGTAATTAAAGTATTTGTAGGCAATGTGAGTTTAATTGATGTGTAAACAATATGCTTGTGGAGGATAATAAGCACATACTAATTTCCATATCAAAAATTGAAAAGTAAATAAGAAGGTTTCTGTTTCCTTGTCTTTTGACAGAGCCTCTTTCTATCTCTGGCTTAACAATTTTGCTCATAATTATGTTATCAAGATAGGTTTGGCTCAAAGTATGAGTATTGTAGCTTCGATAAAGATCCAAATGCTAAGTGATATATTGAAAACTGAGTAGGAGGCAAACTTAAATAGATGACAAAAACAGAGAAATGGGGGGGAGAAAATGGTGGCGGAATAGGAGGGAGTGGGGTCCACTTCCTCCTGCCCACTGGTGAGACATCTGGACGATTTTCTGAGGAACAGAGCAATCACCCAGCTGTATTCCAGCATATAAGAAGATTGGCGACCAAGATTACAGGGAAATTGAAGGATCGGACAGTAGGGAGTTTGCTTCAGAACAAAGGGATCCCTCGGGACCAGCGGGGAGCAGGGAGGGCTGCAGCTCCAGTCCCGGCAGCTGCCGGATCTGTTGTAGGATCCTTGGGAGGGAGCTGGATTGGGATGTGTGAGTGGTCAAAATAGGCACTCCACAGCTATTTGGAGAGGCACTGTCCCCAGCAGTCCAGAGGTCGGTGTGCATCTGGGGACCGGACCGTGGCGGCTGGCGCTTCCAGCAAGAGGAATTGGAGATTGCACTAACCTGGAGATCCGAGGCCTGTTGCTACCCACTCAAGAAAAGCTGGGAGCAGCTTGTGGCCGGGGGCTCCGGGGCGGGTGCGCCTTGCGAAGCCAATCAGGAGCGGCTGGGGACTGTGCCTGGCCAGGTGCCCGGGCCATCGGCTTGCAAGTGCCAAATCCAGGGACAAAAGAGGACAGTGAACACAGGTGCGCAGAGCTCTGGGCCGGGGACAAAGAGCTGACAACCCAGCCCCTGCGCTCGGAGTCCTGCAGGGCCGACTGGCTCCGTGGGAGAAAGGCAGAGGAGCCCCATCAAGCCCCATTGAGGGGAGCTGCAGTCCTCACACACTCTTGACTCAGTGTGGGGGCCAGGCTGCCCAGAAGGGGTGCTGAGCAATTCCTAGCAACTGGGCTAGAGGCAGGACGGCAGCTAAGAGAGCATCTCAGGAAGGGAGAAAAGGAAACCTGATACCTTCCCAGCCTGTTGCAGACAGGAGGACCAGGGCAGCAGGCTTGATCAGACACTTTTAAAGCCAGCCAACAAAAGTTTTGGGTTTTTTTTTTGTTGTTGTTCTTTTGTTTTTTGTTTGTTTGTTTTTCCCCACCCTTCTTCCTATTTGTCCTTCTTTATTTTTTTAATTCCTTCTTTCTTCCCTTCAATTAGTATCCCTAGTCTTCTCTTCGTTTTATTACCTACTTTTTTAAAATTTTTATGCTTTAATTTTTTTAATCTTTTTTTTCTTTTTTTTTCTTTTTCTTTTTCTCCCTTCCCCTCTCTTCTTTATCCACATATGAGACATTAAAACCTGGAGTTGTGAAGAGAATAGAGTTGGACTCAGACAAGGGTCAGCCCAATAAACAGAGACAGTGACACAAAATCAACTTTGCTGCTCCAGAGAACTTGACAGATCAATTTAAGAAACAGAGGCTAGCAAGCAGAGTCTCAAAAACAATGGGAAGACAAAGAAACAATCCCCAAATGAAAGGAAAGGAGGAAGCCCCAGAAAGAATGATAAATGAAATAGAGGCAAGCCAACTATCAGATATTGAGTTCAAAGCATTGGTTATCAGGAAGCTCAAGAAGCTCGAGAAGCTCAATGAGCTCACAGAAAATTACCAGAAACTGCAGGGAAACTATAATGAACTCACTGCAAACTATGTCAGCATGAAAAAGGAAATAGAAACTATCCACAGGGGCCAAGAGGAAATGAAGAATACAATATCTGAACTGAAGAACACAATAGAAAGAATCAAAAGCAGGCTCGATGAAGCAGAGAATCGGATCAGCCAGCTGAAAGACAAGGTAGAAAAAAACACACAAAAAGAGCAAGAACAGGAAAAGAGACTCAGAAAGAATGAAGAGGTATTAAGGGAAATGCAGGACAACATGAAGCATAATAATATTCGTATAATAGGGATACCAGAAGGAGAAGAAGAGGAACAAGGGATAGAAAACCTGTTTGAAAAAGTAATGATGGAAAACTTCCCTAATCTGATGAGAGAAAAAGCCACACAAATCCAGGAAATACAGAGTCCCAATCAAAAGGAACCCTAACAGGCCCACTACAAGACACATCATCATTAAAATGGCAAAATTCCAAGACAAAGAGAGAATCTTAAAGGCAGCGAGGCAGAAAAAGGAAGTAACATAAAAGGGAGCCCCGATAAGGGTAGCAGCTAACTTCTCAATGGAAACACTCCAAGCCAGAAGAGAATAACAAGAAATATTCCAAGTAATGAGAACCAGAGGCCTGTAACCAAGACTACTCTACCCAGCAAGGCTCTCAATCAAGATAGATGGTCAAATAAGGAGCTTCCCAGACAAAAGAAGTCTAAAGGAATACACCTCCACCAAACCAGCTCTGCAAGAGATGCTAAAGGGACTGCTTTAAGGAAAGGAAGGGAAAGAGTGAGAGAGGAACACAGGTACAAAAAAAAATGGCAATGAATAAGTACCTATCAATAATAACCTTAAACATAAATGGATTAAACACTCCAATTAAAAGACATAGAATAGTGGAATGGATAAGAAAGCACAACCCACACATATGCTGCCTACAAGAGACCCACCTCAGGACAAAAGACTTACACAGACTGAAAGTGAAGGGCTGGAAACAAGTTTTCCAAGCAAACGGACAAGAAAAAAGAGCTGGGGTAGCAATACTCATGTCAGACAAAATAGACGTCAAAAAAGGGCCATAAAGAGAGATCCAGAAGGACACTTCATAATACTCAAGGGAAAAATCCACCAAGAAGACATAAACATTGTAAATATGTACGCACCCAACACAGGAGCACCCAAATACATAAAGAAAATCTTGGAGGACTTCAAGAAAGACATTGATAGCAACAAAATTATAGTAGGGGACTTCAACAACCCACTGTCAAAAATGGACAGATCCTCCAAACAAAATATCAGCAAAGATACTGTGGCATTGAACAATGCCCTAGAAGAAATGGACTTAACTGATATATATATAGAGCCTTTTACCCCAAAGAAGCTAAATACACATTCTTTTCAAATGCACGTGGAACATTTTCAAAAATAGACCATATGATAGGACACAAAACAAGCCTCAACAAATTCAAGAAAATTGAAATCATACCAAGTACTTTCTCTAACCACAAGGGACTGAAATTAGAAATCAACCCAAAGGAAAAAATAACCCAAACACTCAAAATCATGGAGATTGAATAGCATGCTATTAAACAATGAATGTGTCAAGGATGAGATTAGGGAAGAAATCAAAAAGTTCACTGAAACAAATGAAAATGAACTTACAACAACCCAAAACTTATGGGACGCAGTAAAGGCAGTCCTGAGAGGGAAGTTCATAGCGATACAGGCCTACCTAAAAAAAAAAAAAAAAAATTAGAAACATTTCAAACAAACAACCTAACCCTACACCTACAAGAACTCGAGGAACAACAACAAAGACAACCCAGAGCAAGTAGAAGGAAGGAAATAACCAAGATTAGAGCAGAATTAAATTACATAGAGACTAAAAGGAGACCCTAAGGATCAATGAATCCAGGAGTTGGTTCTTTGAAAAGATAAACAAAATAGACAAGCCTTTAAGCAGGCTCATCAAGAAAAAGAGAGAGGACCCAAATAAACTCAATCAGAAATGAAAGAGGAAACATTACAACTGATGCCACAGAAATACAAAGGATTATAAGTCACTGCTATGAAGAACTGTATGCCAAGAAATATGAAAACCTAGGAGAAATGGACAAATTTTTAGAAAAATATAATCTTCCAAAACTCAATAAAGAAGAAGCAGAAAGCCTGAACCAACCAATAACAGCGGATGAAATTGAAGCAGTAATCAAAAAACTTCCAACACACAAAAGCCCTGGACCAGATGGTTTCACAGGAGAATTCTACAAAGCATTTAAGGAAGAACTAACACCTATCCTTCACAGACTATTCCAAAAAATCCAAAATGATGGAAGACTCCCAAACTCTTTTTATGAAGCCAGCATCACCCTAATCCCAAAACCAGAAAAAGACACAACAAAGAAAGAAAATTTCAGGCCAATATCGCTGATGAACATTGACGCTAAAATCCTCAACAAAATATTAGGAAACTGCATCCAGCAATACATTAAAAAGATCATACACCATGAACAAGTGGGTTTCATCCCAGGGATGCAAGTATGGTAAAACATTCACAAAACAATAAATGTAATACATCACATAAACAAAAGCAAAGACAAAAATCACACGATCATATCAATAGATGCAGAAAAAGTATTTGATAAGGTACAGCATCAATTTATGATAAAAACACTTAGCAAAGTGGGAATAGAGGGAGCATTTCTCAACATAATAAAGGCCATATATGAGAAACCTACAGCCAACATTATACTCAATGGGCAAAAACTAAAATCTTTCCCACTAAGATCAGGAACAAGACAAGGTTGCCCACTATCACCACTTCTATTCAACATAGTACTGGAAGTTTTGGCCACAGCAATCAGACAAGAAAAGGAAATAAAAGGCGTCCAAATTGGAAAGGAGGAAACAAACTGTCGTTGTTTGCAGACGACATGATAGTACACTTAGAAAATCCTATAGACTCCGCCAAAAACTACTCGATCTAGTAATTGAATTTGGCAAAACAGCAGGATACAAAGTCAATATCCAGGAATCAAAAGCATTTTTATATACCAACAGTGAAACAGCAGAAACAGAAATCAGGAAAAAAATCCCATTTGATATAGCAACAAAAAAATATAAAATACCTGGGAAATTAAATAAAATACTGGCATAAAAACAGATAGATAGACCAATGGAATAGAATAGAGAGCCCAGACATAAATCCAAGTCTCTAGGGGAAATTAATCTTCAACAAAGGGGGCAGCATAAAATGGAATAAAAATAGCCTCTTCAACAAATGATGTTGGGAAATCTGGACGGCTACATGCAAAAAAACGAAACTCAAGCACCAACTTACACCATACACAAAAATAAATTCAAGGTGGATAAAAGACTTAAATGTAACTCATGACACCAGAAACGTTCTAGAGGAAAACATCGGTAGGAAAATCTCAGACATTCCACGCAGCAACATCTTCAATTATTTTTTCATTTATTATAAAAGATATAATTGATAAATTGGACTATATTAAAATTAAGAACATTTGTTCATCAAAAGATGTCTTAAAGAGGATAAAAATACAAAACAAGTATCTAAAGCAACATCTTCAATTATATGTCCCCTAGAGCAAGGGACATAAAGGAAAGAATAAACAAATGGGAACTTATCAAAATAAAGAGCTTCTGTGGGGCTAAAGAAAGTAGTATTAAATTAAAAAGAGAACCAACCGTATGGGAAAACATATTTGCCAATGATACCTCGGACAAGGGTTTGATCTCCAAAATATATAAAGAACTCATACACTCCACTCCAGGAAGACAAAAAACCCAATGAAAAAAATGGGTAAAAGACGTGAACAGATACTTCTACAAAAAGGACATACAGAGGGCCCAGAATCATATGAAAAGATGCTCAACATCATTAGCCATCAGAGAGATGCAAATTAAAACCACAATGAGATATCACTTCACACTAGTCAGAATGGCCGTCATCAACAAAGCAACGGATAACTGTTGGAGGGGATGTGGAGAAAAGGGAACCCTACTGCACTGTTGGTGGGAATGTAGACTGGTGCAGCCACTGTGGAAAACAGTATGGAACTTCCTCAGAAAATTGAAAATGGAACTGCCTTTCGACCCAGCAATTCCACTACTGGGATTATACCCTAAGAGCCCTGAAACACCAATTCAAAAGAACTTATGCACTCCAATGTTCACAGCAGCACAATTCACAATAGCCAAGTGCTGGAAACAACCTAAGTGTCCATCTACAAATGAGTGGATCAAGAAAGTATGGTACATTTACACAATGGAATTCTACGCAGCAGAGAGGAAGAAGGAGCTTATACCCTTTGCAACAGCATGGATGGAACTGGAGAGCATTATGTTAAGTGAAGTAAGCCAGGAGGTGAGGAACAAATACCATATGATCTCACCTTTAACTGGAACATAATCAACAAAAGCAGAAAGCAAACAAAACGTAACCAGAGACATTGAAATTAAGAACAGTCTAACAATAGCCAGAGGGGAGGGGGGAGGGGACAATGGCGAGAAGGGTTTTCAGGAATCACTATGGACACATGGACAGAACCAAGGGGGAGGAGGGAGGTGGGGGGAGGGGAGGGGAGAGGATGCGGACAAGTGTAATTGAACAACAATAAAGTAATTATTAAAAAAACCAGAGAAATGAATGAGAGTTAGAGGGTGTAGAGGCACAAATATGAGAAATTATTTACAAAAGAAATACTTCTTTTGGTGGTTGAGGGGTTGAGTGATGCCACAGCACCCCTCTGCCTCCTTCCTCACCCAATGGCACAGTGATTAAGAGCTTCTATGGCACAAGTAGACCTGAATTTAAATGTTCATATATCATTTGATAGTATATAAGATCTGTCCAGAAAAATTCCAACCATTGTTAATATAACGAGAATGGTCTGAGTTGTGATGTAAGCTGGTAGCGAAGGAGAGTGGACTAGAATGTACATTTGTGAACAATGATGACTTCACTGTACTCGTCAGTGGTGGCGGTAGATGCCATCGAGTAAGCATGTGTACTGTGTGGTTGTCACATCAAAATGACTGAACGAGTAGATCAACATATCTGCATCAAATTTTGCATTAAGCTTGAATATTCCTCCGTGGAAACTGTTTCGATGATTCAGAAGGCTGCAGCTATGGTCAACTGGTGATTGGCAGCTTCATCACAGCAATGCACCCACTCATGCATCACATCTCCTGCAGAGTTTTTTGGCAAAACATCAAATCACCCAGGTACTCAGTCCCCTTACAGTCCAGATTTGGCACCTTGTAACTTCTGGCTTTTCCTAAAACTATAATCACCTTTGAAAGGGATGGTATATCAGACCATCTATGAGATTCAGAAAGATATGATGGGGTAGCTGATGGTAACTGGGAGAACTGTGTGAAGTCCTGAGGTGCCTACTATGAAGGGGACTGAGGTATCATTGTCCTGTGTACAATGTTGCTTGTATGTTGTATTTTTTCCGATAAATGTCTATTACGCATAACATATGGATGGATATTTTCTGGACAGACCTTGTATGTCTGGGGACACACTTGGGTACTCTTTAAAGTACAGATTTCTTAATATGTAATGAAGCATGTTCTTTCTCTCTCTTACTCATTGATAGCTCATTTGCTAGGAAATTCTTGTCAGCAGAATCCTATTGGCTCTACATTCAAAGTATACCCGTGCTGCTGCAAATCCCCGCTATCCCTGTCCGAAAACTGCAATGTGCTGCTCCTTTGCTTCCTGCTTCCAATCCTGCTCCCTGCAGTCTGTTCTCAATGTGGAAGCCACAGAGAACCTTTGGAAACATGTCAGACTGTGTCACAATTCTCCTCTAAATCCTCCAGTGACTCCCCTTCTCATTCAGAGTAAAAGTGAAGGTACTTCAAGAGGCCTGGAAGCCTCTACGTGCTCCAGCCCCCCCAGTGACCTGTCCAGGTTAAGGTCTCTCACTGCTGTGCTCCAGCCCTCTGACGGTTTGGCTATTTCCTGAACTGAGAGGCAAACTCCTGCCTTAGGAACACACTTCCCCCAGGTACCTCCAGCTTTTGTTTAAACATTAACTTCTCAATGAGGCCTATGTTAGTGACCCTATTTAAGATTACCATCTACCCACTATCCCTCTTTCCCAGTGACATTTTTTTCTCACAGCAATACAACTTCTAGGAATGAGACTACACAATTTGTTTATTATTCTCCTTTTTAAATCATCTCTCTATTCCCTTGTAGGATATAAATTTAACGAAGGCAGGGATTTTGCTCTGTTTTGTTCACTGATGTATATCAACTTCCTAGAACAGTGCATTAGTATTTCGTAAATAAATAATTACCTATGTTACAGTGTTGCTTTAAGATTGTATCAATAGTTTAATAGTGGTACTATATATTCTTGCCTAGATATTTCTAAACTTTTCTATTTATGAAATGTCACCTGTCCTCCCCATATTCTCAAGTAAAAGAAAGAAACATAAAAAGACATCATGTAACAATTGTTTCAAAAAGATTACAATGAGATATATTTTTGGCTTCATTATTATGCTTTCTTGCTTTCAGACCTAGGGCCCTCAGCCTCCCACACATGCATAGTTTTATTAGATGCATTTTAGCTAATCCTTTGCAGTACTGACTGTTAACTGAACCTGAAGAGATTAAGCCTCTGTAGAAACACTAACAATAAACACACACACAAAATTAGGAAAAACTGTCAGATTTAAGATCAAGTGAGTAAAGGAGGATCAGCAACAGCACTAAGAGGTGACAAAACATACTGAGAACTAAATAATGTTTCCACCTCAGTTAACACATTAACCGCTTAGTTAACTGCATGATATCTAGGCAAATAAAGAAATATGAATACCTCCTTACACTGTACTAAAACACACATTACAGAAAATGCATGACAGTCCCAAATTTCAGTACTTAATTTGTCAATAAACATTAGTTGATTTTGAATATTAAAACCATGTATACTACACTTTACAGTTTAATATTACAAATTTTCCATGTTTTTAATTTTTATTTTCTCTGACTATAACAATAAAGATTAATTTAATCTCTCCAGTAAATTTTCCTCCTGAGAAGGTATGTGCAGATTATTACATATACACCGATATATTGTCATTCTCATTAATAACTCAGTCTTCTGGATGTTTAAAGCTGATTCTAGTCTCCTCACGCATGCAGTCCTGAGATCTGTGAAGATGCCGCCTGAAACGCAGCCTGAAACGGCCCACTCCTCGGCCTCTGCCGTATCCCAAGTGTAATTACAACTTTTCATTAAATTTCAAGTCATAGTCTTCCTTCTCTAGGAGGCTTTCAATGTGCTCATAAAATAAAAATCCATTCCTTTTCTTACTCTATTTGAAATGATTGCAATATGTGTGTACACACACAATCACACAAAGATTGGAAGGTTCGGAAGGCCAATGCTCAGTCCCCTGAGCCACACCAGCTAGGGCTGATTGAAAGGTTAAAAGGCTGAAAAAGTATCTACCTAAATTATCCTTGAAGGCAACTCAAAAATATATGAAATATATTATATATACACACATATCTGTGTATATGTATATATTCATGTACATTTATTTATATGACTATAGACCTTGAATGAAAAATTTAATGGATGTTGCAGAAAATTATTTCTAAATCCACCAATTCTTGCTTCCATTCCTTTTTTATAATCATTTTTGTTTCTATATATTACATTTTAACAGCTAAATTTTAGCCTTTCTAAGTTCTCATAACATGTTTGTTGCTTGGGAGGTTTTTCACTTTTGCAAATTGATGATTTATTTGACCCCAGGGCACTGAGGTCCAATGATTTGTCTTAATGAAGATTCCTTCTAACAATGTGATGTTTGGGAGTCGATCATCATTGCTCACAAACTGTACAAAAGAAGTTGTCATAACAACCAGAGCTTAGTGGCTTAGTGCTCCAGATTTTCAGATGTAATTTTTACAGCTAAGCAATATCATCCCTATGTATCGCTTTAAACCACCTATGAAATAAATAAAATGTTTACCTTGAGCATTCAAATGAATGCTTAAAGAATTTTTCTGTAAGTAAACATATCTGTACAATTCATATATGTATGTTTCTCTATAAATATGTTTATGAGTGTTACATCTATAATACGTATGCCAAAATGTGCTCTGTTTCTGAGTGACCCAGCCTGTTCCCTACATATCTATGACCTTCAATTCTGCCCATCCTTCGAGACCAAAACTCGACAAAGTTGTCTCGGACACACTGGATTCCCAGCTCTCCAAAGCGGTCAGAGCCCTCTTTGAGCCTCACTTCCAGCCCATAATCTTATCCTAAATGGTCCCTGATGTATATATAGAGAGAGCTATCTTAATCCTAGGTTTCTGCACTCCTAAAAAATGGGACGTATCACCTTGCTTTTCTTAGTGTTTCTCTCAAACACCACTACGACACCTTAAAAGAGAGGACTTCAATATTATTAGGTGAAAGGAATGCACCTTTTTCAAGCGACTCCTTGGGCAGAGCACACAGAGTTGTGCTGTGATGGAACACTGACACCCGTGTATATATGTGAATGGGACTGCCTTCAACTGTAGAGTTCAACATTCATCTTATTAAATATTAACATGAGCTCTCTGTAGAGTACTGCCTCTTACTGTCATTTGAGTAACTGCACTATAAAGTTATTTTATAATGCCAGAGAAAGCGTTAAGTATTCAAGACATCAAAAGACTTTACCACAGGTATTAGAATGTAGAGGTCCTAAGATTTTAAGACCAGAATTAAATTAACTATAAAGATAGAGAAACCAAATACTTTTAACACTGTTTTGCCTTTTGAAGAAGTTTCTATTCTCATTTCTTTTTGAAATGACAATGTAAGATATAGTTACTGTATTTTGCATAGGCACTTGATGTAATAGAATTGCTAAAGCAGCTAATAAAGTGCACAAATATAATAAGCACATCACTGAAACGAAACACTTAGGGGCAATGGGAAATGTTCTTTTTCTGCATTTTGTTTTCAAATATATTGAATATTCGATCCTTTCACTTTTAATGTTTTAACCCTGATTGAACCCTCATATTCCCATTCTTAAATTAGCTCTTCCTGGTTATTCTTCTATTCTTCTTACTAGGCCACCAGGCAGGTGTCACACGTTCATATTGCTCTTGTCACCCACAGGCTCACCCTGCAATGGGTTGTAGCCCCCCGTCAACCCTGGCCCTTACGTTGCCCCCACAACCTTTCCTCTTTGCCACACATGTCTATCTAATCTCATCCTAGGAACTCAGCTAAGCCAAGGGCCTCTTCGTACTTCATGAAGTTCTACTTATTTTCATATCTTCAACCATGTTCTTCTCTTCTGTATACTGGGAACGGTCTTAAATTCACTTCCACAAACATTCACTGAGTACAAACTGTTTACCAGATACCGTGCTTAGGTACTAGAGACACAAAAAAGTACCACATTTTTCAGACTATAAGACGCACCAGACCATAAGATGCCCCTAGGTTTTAGAAGAGGAAAATAGGAAAAAAAATTTGAAGCAAAAAATGTGGTAAAATATTTAACAACATAAATAACATAATATTTCACCAATGTAAATGTAAACAGAACTCAGGTAAGCTACATTCGGACTATAAGACGTGATGTGGATCCTGGCCATCAGGATCCATGTGCTGTGGCCTTGTGGCCGCGAGACAAATTCACAGGGACTACAGAAGTCCTGTGGAGAAAAAGGGACAGCATGGCCACTCTCCGAGTGCGAGAGGATCCCCGCCCCTGCCTGGACAGGCTTCTGTTGCTTTTCTGGGTATGTTATACCGAGGATGGTCCTCGTTTACTATGTACAGGTTCGCTGTAGGTGATTACCTTTTACAGATAACAAAGGAAAGAATGTTGCCAACTACTTCAAAGAGAAGGATGTTACAGATCACGGGGAAAAGTGATTGAACTGGTTACACTCCATACTTGAAAGGGTTAGCACAGATTTTAGGAAGTTACTTTAGAGATATGCAGTAAATATTCGTTGCCTCAATTCAGGGTGAGGGAGTTTTAGCAAAAGTAAGTCTGGTAGCGGCCTAGATACAATGCAGGCCAGGTTCCCTACGGGAGAACCTATCTGCGGGCGTGGGTCCTGTGTGCCTAACCTCTTGCTGCACTGAGCTTTCTGAGTTGAGGCCGGGCTACATTCCCATGTCGCTCTGAACGGCTCCCTATAAAGACACATCCCCATTTTCCTCCCAAATTTGGGGTAAAAAATGTGCGTCTTATAGCCCGAAAAATACAGTTAATATGCAGTAGGTGTCTTTAAGGATACTTTATTCCTTACTCTTTCCTTGTCAATCTTTTTTTCTTTAATATATTTTATTGATTATGCTATTACAATTGTCCCATTCCCTCCCTTAATCCCCCTATGCCTCACCCCCCATCCCTACATTCCCCCCCTTTAGTTCTTGTCCATGGGTCATACATATTAAGTTCTTTGGTTTCTACATTTCCTATACTATTCTTAACCTCCCCCTGTCTGTTTACTACCTACCATTCATGCTGCTTATTCTCTGTACCTTTCCCCCTCTCTCCCCCTCCCACTCCCCTGTTGATAACCTTCCATGTCTTGCATAAATCCCTTGCTCTTCCATTGTATTTTGTCACCGGAAAGCTCTTAGGTCACATTTTCTCTGGGAATTGTTTTGAAAATACTACAACTGACACTAATATTCATATTTCTTAAAATAATACCACTTAATAGGTGCATTTAAGGCATCTTTATTCTTTTAAACTTTAATATACAAAAATTATATACACTATAAATTTCTAGAAGAGACTAATCTATGATGAAAATAATCAGAAGAGTTGTTGCTTCTGAAAGATGGGGCAGGGATCAGCTGAGAAAGGACATGAGGCTCATTTCTACAGTTAAGGTAAAGTTCTCTATTTTAACAGGAATTTGTACTATATTGGTATATGTACATTTCTAAACTCATTAAATTGTCTCTAAAATTTTGTCTATTTCACCGTATGTAAATTTTACCTTTTTATGTCTTTGTTTTATATTTCACAGCTGTGTTAAGTCTTTCCTTCAGTTCCTTTATTAAATTTCTGGCAAATCTATCCTTCCTTAGATATCTTGTAATTTCAAAGATCATGGTGTCTTCTTTCTTATTTGAATCAGCTGTTGTTTAATCAGCTATTTTTTTTATTGTTTCAAAGCTCCCTGAGGGCCAATTCCTGTTCTAAGTTTTTGAATTTTTAATACAAGGTGTCTTGTTTTTCTTCAATATTTGCAAATGTTAAAGATATTTAATTCACACTGAATTATGTTAAGATTTCTTGTGCTCCAAAGATAGTGTTTGGGGGGGATGGGGCAGAATTTTCATCAGTTGAACTAAATTCCTGTTTTCTTCTTATAGTAACTTTGTGTGAATGCCATCTGTCATATGTTATTAACTTTGAAATATTACTTTGCAGTACTAGTAATACAATTATATATAGCCAAAGTGAGAGTTTGAGGAGGCTAACTAGGCTTTTTAGTTATTCTCTAAGAAAATTATTCTCTTTTTGTGATACGATTACTATTTCTTTAACAAATGTTTTGATGGGACAGGGTTTGCTGTATCCTCTGAATTTGTGACTCTTTGTTTTTACAGGAACTTTAATTCCCCCTTCTTTTTTCTTCTTTTACCAGCAAGCCTCCAAGGGTGCACCTCCCTGATACTTGCATTTACTCAGAAGTGGTGCCATTGGGTTCTGCTCATTTTCAAGTCATGGTAACAGTGCTCCATTCTGTAGGGTCTCAAGCTGAGTGCAGCTGGTTTTTGAGTGACTTTATCTGTATACCAGCATCCCCAGTCTCCCTACCTTCAGCATATCTCCTCTGCCCTCACTCCACTCTGTTTAAGTCTCTCCTTGGGTATAGGCTCTACACATGATTTTGCTGGTCTGAATGCTTATTTTCCTACGTATATGTAACTTAAACACTATTTTTAGTTTTTGGGGTTCCTAAACACAATTTCAGTGTGTATGTGTGTGTATGTATGTGTAGGCTTTCCTATACCAACAACCAATTCTGGGATATCAGCAGGCTGTCTGAGAATTCAACTCAATTCTGACACTGTCTACCAGAGATAGCATCAGTTCCAGAGGTAAAGGGCTCAGGCCCATAAGACCACCCTCCACTTCAGATGCCAATTGCAAGCCCAGATTGTTACTTGTGCTTCTGACACACTGGCTGCAATTTGAAGGCTCCAATGACTCCCTCCAATATAGGATGCTATTTGCAAGTCCAGGTTATTACCTTTATTTCTGGCCAGCTGTCTATAAATCAGAGGCTGTCGTGAACCTCTCTTTGATTTGACTAATGAGCTACAATGGTACACAGGATTCAGGAAAACTGCTTACTCACTAGATTATTGTTCTGGTTCCCTAACCTGGAAGCTCTCTGAGAACCTCCATTTTGTTTTTTGTTTTTTTTTAAAGGCTTCATTACATAGGTATGATTCATTAACTCCTTGGCCATTGGCAATTGATGCGAACTCTATCCCTTCTCCCCTCCCCAGAAATCAGGAGGTGAGAGTGAAGGTTCCAACCCTCTATTCAGTGTTGGTTCCCCTGACAACCAGCTCCCATTCTTTGGTGCTTTCCAAAATGTCACCTTCATGAACATAAATCCAGTTCTGGTAGAAAGGGGCTTGCTATGAATCATGAGACACCCATTCCACCTCTATTACTCTAAAGTCTTTTCATTAACTGTAAGAAAAACAGAGCAAATATTATGTTCCCATTACTCTTATTGCTGAAAAAACTTGAAACATTTTGGGAGCTGAGCTAGGAACTGTGAGTGAAGAGCAAATATGCATGAGAAACATATTTTGGTCATCTTAATGACTACATATATATGTATATTTCTTATAAATCACATCACACTTAGTCACATTATAGGCATAGATTATGGGTGAATTTGCTTCCCCTACCAATCAGTATGATTTTGGGGAGAACAAGTGGGGAATTTTAGATTAAGGAGTTGTCTCAGTCCACTCAGGCTGCTATAACAGAATACCATAGAGTGGGTGGCTTATAAACAACAGAAATTTCTCAGTTTGGAGGCTGGAGAGTCCAAGACCAAGTTGCTGGGCAGATTTGGTGTCTGATGAGGGAGCTCTCAGGGATCCCTTATATAAGGGTACTGATTCCATTCATGGGGGCTGCAATATCATGATCTAATCACCTTCCACAAGCTCCGCAGAAAATCACATCACATTAGGGGATTAGCTTTCAACATGAACTTTAGGAGGATGCAAACATTCAGTACATAGCAGGAAATTTTCTTTTTTCTACGATTATTTGGAAATATATCGAATTACCTTTCTAAAACCCAGACAACTTTTTTCAGACAATTCATACTAAGTCCTAGAATGGCAAAGATTGCAAGCCAGAGTCTTGCTGTAACCTCATCCTACTGTGTGCATCAGGGCATATTTTTGGTACTGTAATTGAGATAATGTCTCCAAAAGTTAGACTGTTGGAGAAAAGACTGCATTTGAGAATTTCAGACTGTCTTGTTCTTTAATTGCAATAAAATGATACCCAGATTACATGGTTGCAATTCTGCTACACTGGATGTATGAGTATATAACACACTTCATCAATTTCTGGTTGTGGGAAATTCATGGCTTCCCAAACACGCACATATATGGAGGGAAAGAACTCCACGAATAGTCCTGTAGCTGAAAACTATGACCACTGAACCGTCAGTAATTGCTACTTTTATGTCCAAAATGTGAAGTATTGGTAATTTCATATGGTTCAACTTAATATCTACTCTGTCGGGGAAAAGTGTGATTGATTTTGGTAGTTAGCATGAGAGCTTCAGCATGAATAAAGATTTCACACTACATAGTTTATAGATAAAATAGAATTGCTTTGAACAAAGCTTTTAGAATGCAACATGGGGAATTTTGTTGATAATATTAATCTGAACATCTGAGCATACATCAAAGATGTATGCCTGATAAATTAATATATTGATATTTAACTAGTAATTACTAGGCATCAAGACAGAATTTCTCGTATTGGTCCCTCATATACTTGGAAATGCTGTTAAACCCAATTAGTATTCATCCTACCTCCATCTACCTAATTTGTTGAAAGTCTAATATTTATGAAGCATGGTACTAAGTAGAGAAAACATACAAAGCTTATTCTAAAGGATATGGAACGAACTATAGAAATGATCCCTGAAAGTACCCCATCCCTCCACTCTTTCCTCCCCAGATATTTATGTGAAATTAATTGTGGCTTTATTTTTTTGAAATAAAAAATTTAATAAAGCAAAAAATATATAAAGGATATGGAGCCCTATTAAAATCCTGAATAATTATTCAATGTCAGATCTGGGAAAACTGGGAGAGGGCAGTAAATTTCAGTGGAAATAATCCGAAAAATTTAAGTATGAGATGACTTTGTGTAGGAATGCTAATGAGAGATGTACTGTTTTCCAATGTTCAATGTGCAGTGAAGGAGACTGGACAAGGCATCCAGTGTGTTCTGGCACGATGCTGTTTTCATCTGGAAGGGGCTGATTTCTCTATAATTTTTATAAAGTGCCCAATAGGTAAGTGGGGTCCATCGAAATGAGAGATAAGGTGGAAATGCCTAGTAGGTAGCAACTCAAAACTGCAGCTCAAAAATCCACTTGAAAAGCCAAAAGCTATTTACTTCTATCATTCTGGCTCCTGTTCACACTTGAGAAGTGCTAAAAAAAGATCTTTCCTTACTATCCCAAGTCAGGCTTTTGTGTGGCACCCAGATTAGTAGTTGTGGATACAATTAATTTTAAATTGGAAGAGTACCTGGAAGAATTAACACAGAATTCTGCAATTGAAGAATCAGACATGTAGAGAAGTTAAGTAATCCTTTTTAAGGTCATATGGAGTGCACATGCATTTTAATGAGGGTAGGCAAAGTTTTGCTGAATAAATAAATCTCAAACAAGCTTTTCGCTCACTTTAAACATTTGACAAAGGGCTGTACTCGCCAGTGTCTCAGGGATCAAGGCTGATCAAGGGCATAGCACTACAGCAGGGGAAAGGGAATTTGGTGAATTATATAGTCTTTTAAAGCTTCCATGAAGTAAAACATTATTTCTGCTCACATTTTCATTTGTCAAAGCAAAGGGAACACAGTTCATTTCTGCCATGCATACAGACTGGAAACTGGCATGTTTTTGATAAGCCCTAATGTCTAGTAAGCCAGGTTAGAGAATGACCCAAATAGCTTGTACCCACATTCAAACAGGAATGCAAGAAGTCTCTCTAAAATTAACTATAAATTGTAATTATATACTCACTAAAAAAGTCTTCACTGTATCAATGTAGATATATAGAAAATGGCTTTATTCCTTCTGGTCTGTTAAATTTCAATGGCTATGGAAACAAAATATTTTATAATGGGTAATTTTTTTTAAAGTGTTGATATGTACAGAGTAAAAATCATGTAAAAGCTTTCACTACTTATTATACAGAAATTCTCTTCTATTGAAAAGGAATAGAAAAAAATCATAACATTGTTTCTCTTTTCTACAGTCAGCTTACTGTTAAGTTCTAAAGACTTGTGCTATGGTTTTAATTTATTGGATATAGTAAAGACTTACTACATTTTAACATTTGAGTTTCTCTTTTCAGTATACCATACAGAATAGTTGCAGCTGACACTATCTTTTGCACACCCAATAACCACTTTCTTCTCCCTTTCTATTAGAATCCTGGTTTGTTTCAGTGTTTGTTCTTCCCACATAATACCTGGGAGAAAACCTTAATTGCTCAAATTACTTTCTAGTGTTATATTTAAGAATGGATATATAACTGTTACTGATGGGTTTCTAAAAAACCCTTCTTCATCTTTAAAAATAACTTGAAACAGAAATTCTTCTTGCTGGATATTGTCAACTCTGAATGGGATACCTGGAACTGTAGCAGCTGATTTATGGCAAAGAAACAGCTTCTAACAACAGGTAGGCCCTTAAATTCACTGAGCTGTCTTTTGTTATGTAATACAATACATTCCTTAATTCTTTTTTTTTTTTTTTTTTAAGATTTTATTTTTATTTTTAGAGAGAGGGGAAGGGAGGGAGACAGAGAGGGACAGAAACAGCAATGTATGGTTGCCTCTCACATGGCCCTCACTGGGGACCTGGCCTGCAACCCAGGCATGTGCCCTGACTGGGAATCAAACCAGGACCCTTTGGTTCCCAGCCCGTGCTCAATCCACTGAGCTACACCAGCCAGGGCCATTCCCTATTTCTTTAAGTGCTTCTCAAATGCTGGTCTGAAACAATCAACAGCTACTGTCAGAATGCAAATTTACACACACTTTCTTTCATCAAGGAAGCTTGTCTACAAAGAATATAGATGGACTAAATGATATGGTCAGTGACATGGTTAAATTACATTTTGGCAGAAACTTCTAATCTAAGTCTGCAGTATTGGATTATTTCAATATACATATGGCTGGAGAACTCAACTCAGCAAATTAACCTGGGAAAAATTCATTTGCATTCAGAAAACATTAAAACATACTCCAGTTTAGTGTATAGACTAGGAGGCCTGGGGTTTGCTTTTCCTTAAGTAATTTTATCATTCTTGGCTTCAATTCAATAATCCATTCAATAACTGTCCATTGACCACTCACTGAATTATACATGCAGGATACCTGAATAAATAAAAGCTTCTCTGGTTTTAGAATGATCACAAGCTGGCATAGGAGATATACAAGAAAATCAGTAATTACAGTACATACTGATGTAATTATTGATAAAGCTGTTCCCTGGCTGGGGTTGACTTCGGTCTAGTGTTCGGGATAATGGGGGCAATCAGCAGGGAAAAGCTTGACAGAAACGGTGGCACCTGTTATGAAGGTGGCACAAAACCCCTTGGAGCTGTGTGGCTAGGGTGACTGCCTAGGAGCTGGAATTTTACTGATGGTGATAGTTTATTATATGATGACTTGCACTTTAGTAGGACTCCAGACATCTTTACAGTGGCATGGCTGAAGTCAGAACTGCAGTTAAACTGATAATGCCCATCTAAAACAGCAGAATAGCTTTGGGTTTAACTTGAACGATTTACACCATGTATGTCTTAGCTCAAATTTTTTTCTTTAAAGTGTATAGGGGGAATATATATAAAATTAAAAAATTAGTACTCTATAGCATTAAAAAATTCAAGCCAACAGAAAACATTTATACGGGAGTCATGTGCTTATATGAAATGATGATGGTCAGTTTTATGTGTAAAACTGGCTGGGCCACGGTGTCTGGATTGCTGATCAAACAATCATGGGGATGGGACAATCCACTATTCTCAGGATAGGCAAAGGCTTTCCTCATGCATGTATATCAGGTTCTCAGATGTTTTGTTAAGATACTTATTCTTGGCCAGAGCCACTGTCTGATGCACACACTCCTCCCATGTTTTTCCTGTGCACTGATTTCCTCCATATCCCAAAGCTGTGCACAGTAACTGGCATGTGTAAATTGTGCCAGTAGGGGTGTGGGTTTATGCTGTGAGACAATGTCCTTGAATCCGGAGCTGCCCAAAGAATCTCCTGCAGCTCAGATTCTGGAATCCCAAACTGGAATACGTAGGTTGGAAAAGAATTCTCTCATGTGTTTCTACTAACCTTTCTTAAATGTATGTATAGTTCCTACTTATTTCAATGTTCAATATTGTGTTTTGGGTCTTTTTAAGTTTAGTGAATTTTTTTGATATAGGAACTTAAATCTTGTTTACACCAATTAGCCTAGAATAAAACTGTCATTTAAATTGTTTCAAGTTGCAGAACCTATTGGCAATGTTAAGTGAGGATTTACTGTATAATCCTCAAAACCTTTAACTTAGGAAGACATAAATCAGATGTCTTCTATCTACATCTTACTATGCAATAGTAAGCGAACCTTTGACTTTTGAAGTACTTTCAACCTGAAAAAACCCATTCATTTAGGACTTGCCAGAAAATGTTTTTATATAGCTCGCTGATTCTCAAAATGTGTGACGTGCTCATCTCCATGTCTTCCAAAACTGATAGCTAAATTTGTAATTTAAGGGCAAAGATCGGAACCAAGAATTCAGAATCTTTATGAAACCTACTCTTGATTCTACTTTTCCCAGAGGTAGACAGCACTGACGTTGCATAGAAAAACTCACCCAACACAGGACGACATCTGATTCGCAAATGGAAACGCACAAACTGACACAGGTGCAGGGAACGGCTGGACGGCCTTTCAGATTGAACTGCATCCATTATGTAAGGAATTGCCAGGCAGCAACCGAAAAGTCTAAAAGAGGCCCTCTCAAACAAACTGAGGGAAATTTCTAAGGTTCTAGCAAATCAGTAGTTTAACGCTATGGTCATATCGGAAATCCAATGTTATGCTAAGGACTGAGGGAGGCAGCTGTTTTGTTCTAAGAAGGGATGTGTAGAACCACCTAGAATTTTTCAATGCAGAAATACAGACTTTCATGTAAAAAATGTGAATATTCCAGTTTTACATATCAGTTTAAAAACAGCACAACTCCCCAACTCCGCCCCTCCTATACACCAAAGTCTGGAGGCCAAACAGACCACCAGTTTACACCTCTGCTTTACAGTATTCTGTAAACACTAGTGATACTTCACTGGCAACCAAGTGATACTTCACTGGCAACCAAGTTGAGATTAAATACTCAGTACCTAATTACTTTTTCCTTGCCCTAATACAAAGCCCTGGGAATTGAGTCACTACACTTTTAGTGGCAAGTAGCATTTCACTATTCATGTAACTTGATTCACTGATACAATTACTAGTGAGGGCCAGTTTTGAACACATTTCTATTAGTGAAAGCTCCAGAATGAACTGGTAATTATTTCTTATATTCTATTTCACGGGCCACTACATTCCATTTTAAATATTGTCATTTTTATTAGTCTAAACAAGACTCAGCGGTCAGTGGCACATTTATTAAGACAAAAACCTCAGTTTTAGGGTATAGGTCTAGATGGAAAAAAAAATGAAGTTCTTGTACTTTAATCTGTATATACCACTGGTTTTCCTCTTATGTTTTTTTTAACTCATGGAAAAAAAGCAATTTACTCCTTCAAAGAAAAGGGGAAGACTAAACCTAACTTTTTTCTCTCCCTTTAAATGAAAGGGGAATTAGTACAGACTTAAAGTCAAGTTTGCATTTCTCTTTTATAACATAAATTACCAACAAAGTCATGACCTTGCAATTAAGTAAATAAAATCTCAGAATTTAAGACCAAGTAACAAGCTAAGTCACACAGGTTTTGAGACTGGGATAATACTCAAATAAAAAAGGTACACACATGCCCAATTATCACATTTTGTATTTCACAGAAGAGACATTAAGGATCCATGCCATAAGTTTATTTACAAACACATCTAGTGTGTTGAGTTAGACAGTTTGATCCATTTTTCAAAGAGAATGCACTTCTTAAAATGCTCCTCTTCATATCTGCAAATAAAAACACACAAAAATACGGTATTGAAAAATCCCATTCATTTAACAGGAATTGTAGTTTCATTCAGGTATTAGCTATCCTTCAGTTTGGTACATCAGAAAGCGTTTACAGTATCATAATTTCATTCATACTGATTTGCTTCATCATGTGCACCAAAATCTTTCCATATTAATGACTTACATAAATATATCATTTCCCTTCTAAACTATGACAACTAAATTATTTTCTAAAATATACTTGGAATTTACTCCAAATATCCCACAGAAGTCCTATAGTGTCATTTTGAGGAAAATTCTGGTTATGATTAAGTAAATAAATCTTTTCCTCTCACACAGGGAAATCTGCTAACCCCCCAGAACAAACGACTCCTCTGTATATACTAACATGTATTGCTCTCAAGAGAGGTTAACAATCAGTTGAACAGAACTTTCCTGATTAAGAAGTATGAGGTCTGGCTAAAACTCCTGGTCTACCATCACCAGCTATGAAATATTGGGGAACTTGTCATTTTTCTTTCTCAGATCAGGTTAATATCACCTACTTCACAAGCCTGTTAGGGAGCTACAGGAAATCACTATTATAAAGTGTGCCTTACAAACATAAGTACTAAATAAACCCTGGCTTTCAGGTAAAGAAACACTTGTTTCTAAGTTTATTAACCTGTTTCCACCAATGCCACATATACACTTACCTTCAGGAATCAGCTCTATATGCAAAAACATTTTGTAATTTTTGGGAAGGGAAGGCAAATTTTTTTTTTTTTTGGAGCGGTGGAGAAAGGAAGAAATAAAAGGAAAGCACTGCTTTGGGAAGATTATAAATTCATTAATTAATTACCTGTTTCATGGATTAACTAGAACATCCTTATTTTTTAAGCAGTTGGTGTCTTACTATAAAGAAAGGTGCAGCAAATCCAGATCCAAAGTACAAAGTCATCATAGCTAGTAACCGCCACTTGTTTTCCACCGAAAATGGCAAATTCTGTAGGGAAAAGACAATAGGCAACAAAAACAGATCTTCAAGTCATCTAATTTTATATAAAAAATAAATACACAAGGAATGCCAGATTTTCTTCCTTTTACGTAATCAGGTTATATATGCCACATATCACAGAACTTTTTTAAAAACACAATCTCTTTCAAGTTTTATAACCTTCAACATATATAACACTTGAAAGTAAATATATATACATTTTTTATAAAGTTAGATACATGTATCTGACTTTACTGAGTGCCAGTAAGTGGTCTTAAGAACTCAGGTGTAAAATAGTGAACTTTTATTTTAGGTAATCGAAATACGGTCCAAAAATAATTTTAGAAGTAGAATACACTGTTCTGGTTCACTATTTGTTAAAAACTGGACAACTGTTAAAAGAACCCACATCTCAATGTTAACGGTACTACTAATTATTTCACAACCAAGCAACCTACCCTCAAAGCCGTTTCTCATCCCTTACTAGGCCTCGCAGAACCCTTGGAGATTGTTACTACCAACTACCCGATTTAAGCTATTTGTAGTTGAGGCTAAACTAAAAACCTCAACCAAGGAGGGTTAATACAATTTAGTCAACTACTCAAAGACTCGACCCAGGACCACAGGCCCTCATACCTTCATTAATTTCCAACGACCTTAACTCCGAGTCCGGTGACCTCTATTTTGGCTTTTAAGACACAATAACCGCCGACAAGGTGTCCACGACCTGCCGCAACCGCCGCCCCAAGATGTTGGAGGGGGTGTAGGGCCTCCAGCTCTACCTACTCATTCCTATCCTCTACTAAGGGGCGCGTTCAGAGTCCTGAGCTTTCTCTCTGGGGGATGTGGAATGCTAGTCGGCGCCCCAGGCCAAATTCCGAGCTTATTACTCACCTTTCCACAGAGCTCAGCAAGTCGCAGCCAAGTGCCCCCACCCCAACGAACCCGGGCCCCTTACACACTAACCTTCCCTGGACCTTCCTCATAGTGGCTCCTACGGACCACAGAGGTTGTGAATCTCCGAATGCTCTGTCCCAACATTTTGCTGTTGGAAGTCCTGCGAAACGGGCACAAACTGAAAGCGGAAAAAATGGCGCTTTCACACTAACACCTTTTTTCGCGACCTTGTCCCCTTTCGTGCAAGTACGGGAAAGGAAGACGGGAAATGGGGCAGAGCTTTCGCAAATCGCGATAAAGTGGTGGGCGCCGTGTGTTGTGGGAATTGTAGTTCTGAACACCGCGTGTCCTTGTTGGCCCTGATGGATTGTGGGAAATGTAGTCCCGCACCAGTCTCAAAGAGGGCCAGAGCCCGCATTAGTTCCTAGGAGCAAGGATTGAGTCTTTCAGATCTGAGTTATTATCGCGTTCTGGACATGATTCGTTTTTCCCAGAACGATTTTTACTTAGTTTAGTGAAGCAGTTTCACCGCGTGTGCTAGTTTATGGAACAGGAAAATACACCTTTCCCTTTTCTTTGTTATGACTGTATACTAGGATCCTGTGATTTGCAGTACTCTGCCTGCACTGAGAGATGTGTGCTATCATCTTATTTGAGGAAACAAAGCATTGGCCCAAGTAACCAGTAAAAAGGATGTTGGAGAGAAAACTGAGTAAAGTTCTAAGGGAAAGTTTTCTGAAGACACAGGGAGCTGAATAGGACAAAAGTACTGATGGAGAGCAGAGAAAACTCAAGGCCAGTATGAGCACAGCATGTTCTGAGTGCGAAAGAGAAAAGCAGCCTCTGATATTCGGGGCTGAACTGGACTAGGACTTAGTGTTCCCCTGCTAAACGTAATCAGCTCCACAGACCATCAGCACCAGACAAAATTATTGGGTCAGTGATGGATCAAGAAGGGTAATAGCACTGTATTACCATATCTGAACATGACAAATCATCAACATTGTCCGTCACAAAAATGTCAAAATATCATTGTATCCAGTCTAATACGATGACTTCTGCCTCCTTATTATTTACAATCTTAACCTCGCACTACTCCTCCTTCTTCCTAAGTAAGATTTAGTAAGGTGAGGAAAGTCACGGAAAACAGGTCCAAATTCTCTAAGTCCTAACACTTTACTAAGATGCCCACGGTTCCTCATTGTTTTCAGTCTCTTTTACTGAAGTGAGTAATAAATAATTTGTCCAGTTATAGGTGTGTTCCTGATAGTCTTTGACAAACGGGAAGAAATCAGTGATAACTGAAACTGTGAAAGTTGAATGTTAGATTGTGAAGGGCCCTGGTAACTAAGTTTTATGTTATTCATCTGAGTCCCCATGGGTCCTGTGGCAAATTAAATACAGTTGCAAATTCTTTTATGAAGCGTTGAGGTCTCTGCTTTCTCTTCCTGAATCTGGCTGGGTCTCTGTGACTGTTTTGACCAAGAGAATTTGGCACAAGTAATGCTGTGCCAGTGACCTGCACACGCCTTATCATAGTGGTAGTTTCCTTTCCTGTCTTTTGGAACACTTGCCCTTGGAACACTGAGCCTTCACGTGAGAAGTTTGACTTGTCTGCTGGGAAGACCTTAAGAGTCTACCAAAAGGAGGTGGAGGCTGGCTGAAAGGCCAGGAATGTGAGTAAAGCTATCTAGGTCCCTTGAGCCCAGGTCAGCTCCCAATTGAATAGCACTGAGTGACCCTGCCGATCCTGTGTACAGAGAGTTGCTCTGTTTAGCTCTACCCAAAATGTTGATTTATAGATTTGTGAGATACAGTAAAATGATTCTTCTTTCAAGTTAATAAGTTTGGGGCAGCAAACAATAACTGGAACAGATACCTGGAAGTTATGTTGCTTTATTTAGGGATATGATCTGCCGTGAGAAGAACAAGGTTTCTCACCATAAATCTGTACATTTAGGAATTAAGCTGTATCATTTAAAGTATTTATCTTAAAAAAAAAGTTTTTGTCCAAAGGCCAGTTGAGCACAAAGAAAAATTTGTATGAATTTCCATATTGTTTTTCTAAATTGTTAATTAGTAACCAATTAATAAGTTAGCTAATGAACTAATGTACCCCGAGTTTATGGGTTTTATGCTAATATTGATCTCTTAAATTCATTAAGGGGAATAAAAGAAGTTTAAAGAAATCTGGCAATAGTCCATTTTTGAATAGGTGATAAATCAAAGATGGCTATAATTTCTTTGCAACTCTTCCAAGTGAAAGGTGTGGTTTGACTCCCCTCTAGACCTTAGTGACTTGCTTGACCAATAGAATGGAGCAGAGTGACATTCTGAACTTCTGAGGCTGGCTTATAAAAAGTATCGCAGTTTTTACTCAGACAAGTTGGAGTGTTTTCATAGGTGAGGTCAGTCACCATGTAAGAAGTCTAACTACCCTGAGATGGTCAGGACTATGAGGAAGCTCAGGCTAAACATTTGGAGAAACCACTTGGGTGGGGAAGGGGAGAGGGAAGTGAAGGGGAGAGGGAAGTAAAGGTAAGAGGAGGGGAGAGATATGCCATATGCCTTGATCCCAGCTGTTTCTGCCATCCCCCAGCTCAGGCATCAGACATATAAGAAGCCTTTAGGTGACTCCAGCCACAGTCATGATTCTCCTAAACCTGTATGAAGTATGTTAAACAAGAACTGCCCGGCCGAACACATCAGCCTCTATAACTATAAGAGAAAATGATAAATTGTTTTGAGCTGGCAAGTTGTGGGGTAGTTTGTTATACGAGAAGAGAATCCTGGAATAGGTATCGTACACAATTTCTGATACACATAGCCTAACAATCTAAATTCAGTCATAATAACTCACAAGAAAAATGTGAATCATCCCAGAGAAACTTTTGATTCGGTATGATATTCCTTTGCTATAAAATAAATTTTAAGAGAAGTGAGACATTTCATGGATTGGTACAAAATAGAAACATCTTTAGGGACATGAGATTTACTCCAAAGTTCTATTTAAAAAATAAAATCCAATTATTTGAAGTAGTGAGTAGAGTATATATTGTAGAGTGAGCAATGTACTTTCTAGACCCATATGAGTCTTTGGAGACTGAAATTACAGTTCACAGAACAGTGTGTCTAAAAATTAAAGTGCAGTATTTGTCATTTCTTGCAACAAGTACTATATTGAATTTTTAAGGAGTAGTTTAGAGTTTATTTAAAAACAAATTGTTTAGTGGAGAAATTATGTTTTTCTATCCTATTTTGAAAAACTCAAGTTAACGTTTCTTATGGTCTTATGTTTTTAGAATTTCCTGCTTCTGTAGAATTAAAGTCATAATTCCATGTTAATATTATTTGAAATTTTCCATTTATGGGGGGAAAATAAAATAAAAACAAACCTTGTTTCGGGAAATGAGAAAATGTGATTCCACTGAGGCAGTTAGCATTGGAAGATATTCTGCCATCTTTCAAAATGACTTAGTGATGGCCAACTGGAAGAAAAGTTTTGTAATAAATTAAAGAAAAGTGCGTACTTGATCAAGCTGTATATTTTACTCTTCATCTTGTTTTCATTAGTTTTGAATGTTTTCTCCTTAAGAGCATTTCATGTTTCTAATTCCAATTTTATTGATTAATCTCAAGGTAAGTTTAAGGATGATTCAATTTTTTTAGATTAACTCTTAATATAATTGTTTGCCATTGAGGATTGCCAAGCATAGGAGATATATTTTAATAAGACGAATATAGAAACTAACATTTCTCAACTTGAAAAGCAATGATTCATGTTACACTTATGTTTTATCTCTACCTTAACTTGCAATGATACCTGTTATCATCACTTTGAACAGGTTTCTTTAAATTCACTATAGCATTTCCTGCTTGTTTCTATAACTAAAATACTAAATGATTAATAGTTTAATTTATTTCCTTTAAGGAAACATATAGTTTAAATTAGGAAGGGGATTTTGAAAATGAATTTGATATATCATTCTAAAAAGAAATCCCTTATTTTGGCTAGAGAAGCAAGAAAAACAAGAGATATTTGAGAGTAGAACCAACTTTCTTGCATTACATGTGATGATTGTGAAGAATTGTGCTAATAAGGACTATCTGGAAATCTTGATTTACAACCAGGCCCACTGTAGCTGATCAATGCATATGAAGGTGCTACTATATTCCTACAATTCAGGTGAGATTGCAGGAACCAATACAGGGTGCTCTGTCCTTCCAGACAATGGTCTGGCAGCTACATAGTTAATACAGTCCATCAGAATGTGTGTGTTTATGCTGTAACAGTTTTGTATTTGGCTTTTCAGTTTAGACTTATAATTAAGAAAAACGGGATTTACTTGAGAATAACATTTGTGCACTCTGAGTAAATTATTACTGAATCCATCAAACAGTTCTTTTAAACATTCAACTAATTATAAAATTATTACACAAGGGTGTTAGGTTTAATTTCCAATTCTCTTTCTATTCCTCAATTAAGCTAGACCCTTAATGAACAGTATTCTAAAACTGTAGCATTATCCCTGAATTGTTCTTAGCTTCTTGCCACTTTGTACTAAGGGATTTTTATAAATAACAGACTTATGAAACTCATTGCTGGGTTTACTGTGAAGACTTTTTTTTTCCTTTGAGGATGTGTTTCAATATATTTCACTTTTGTATCATTTTTATGAGGACCCACAGGAGAAATTTCTTCCTCATCTTAGAACTAGAATAAACACATTATTCTGGGCAGCGGATTTGCTTTCATCTTATGAATACTGTGCATAACAATCTTCATTGTGATTCTTCTCTTGATACTGGTTCCTTGAAAGCTTGGAGCCAAAAGTGTAATCCACATTCAGTGGGGAGGATGAACATATTCTGTGAACTTTGTTCCTGCTCCCATCTTCTTTTCTAAATTTATCTTTGCTCCACTTTTCTCCTCAACTTTAAACGTATTTTATTTTGTTATATCGTTCTGTACCTCAGATGCTTTGTGGAACTGCATTAGCATGCAGACAAACTAATAAATCATCTATTTCCCCCACATGGACTGTTGTAGTGTTACACTAGTGTGTGTTGTGTGCTGCTGAGTCAGCTCTGACTTCTGGCAACTCTGTGAATGGGAGCTGTCCCCAAGGTGCTGTTCTCTGCAGCCCTGCTCAGCTCCTGGAGATTCATGCCTGTGGCTACCTTTAGGGAGTCAAACATCTCATATCCCATCTTCCTCCTTTCCTGCTGCCTTCCATTTTTTCCCCCCAGAATAATTGTCTTATCAGAAGAAGTCCACCTTCTATAATATACCCAAAGTAGGACAGCTTCAGTGTTGTCATTTTTGTCTCTGGCCATGTTTCACACTTAATTTGCTTTGGGGCCCGCTTTTTTATCCTTCTGGCAGTCCCAGGTGTCTGTAAAGCTCTCCTTCAATACTTTATTAATGTTTCTCTTCTTTGTTTTATGGAGCCTGGGCTAGGTAAGACAGTTAATTCTAGCTAATGGAAAAAAATAGCAATCACCAAATTGTAATGATTTAACACTATCTTTATTTTTTGCTATGTCACCATCTCAATCAGATGTTCAGCGTGTGATCTTCCACATAGTAATTTAAGTGCCGTTGGGTCTCCACTCAATTCTCTGAATTAACCCTGTAAAGCATGGCCCCCTCCCACAGGGCTGTTCAGGGGTTGGGTCAGCAGGTGGCGTACACTGCTTGTGCCCACATTTTGATATCCAAACCAGTTACCTGCTACCACCTAGATGCAGGGGGTATGTGTCTGAGAGGAAATTGGAAAGGGTTTGGTTGAATGCTTAGCATCTCCTCCGCAAAAACCTGGTTTCTTGTCCAAATCTTATCGAGTGCCTCTGCAAGAATTCAATCTCCAGTACTTATATATAATCTTGGGGCTTTGCTACAGTGGCTGCAAATCCTCATCATTCTTCTGTAATTTCCTGTTCTTGCACATTTCTCCTGAGTTTCACACTCCAGGCAATATACTACAACCTGGAATCAGACTGGCATGTGATCAAACCCAAGACCTACCCTGTTTAGCTTTGGGCAAGTAGCATGACCTTTCCTCATCTATCAAATGGCGACAATAATGTCACCTACTATACAGTGTTGTGAAAAGGGTTGAGATATTTACGGCTTCAGAGTGTTCTATTAATAAATGTCCCCATGACAATGCCCTTTTGGTATTTCTCTCCATATGTCACTTTTAAATTACCTTTCTATGCCTCTCAATACATTGGCCATTGAAGTATATTGGTCTGAAGTATGAAAAAAGGCTGATGCGCTACTAGAATGTAAGCTGAAAGCAGGGAGTTCTTTTTTCTCTTATATATCCTTCCTAAGAACCCTCCATACAGACATTCAATGAATGTTTAATGAAAACAGTAAATGAATGATGTGGCAGTTTGAATTTAAATACAAATATGTGCTACATTTTAAGTGTGAGATTATGATTTAGTTTTTGAAATGCACTTTATTGAGGCATAAGTTACATGCAATAAAACATATCTATTTTGAGTGTACTGTTCAATGAGTTTGACAACAGCATATACTCATTAATTAACCAATTAAGATACACAACAATTCAATAACCCACAATTTACTTTTAGCAATATTCTTTAAAACTATTGATTTGTTTATTGCCTCTGAGCACCCTAACCCTTGATGCCTGATATTGTCAGTTAAAGCCAAAGCTGCACTCAGCCCTGTAAATGTGAGCCTCTATGGCAGAGCTTCCCAACAGGGGACAATTTACATTATGGGCTAGATCATTCTTCATTGCGGGTGATGCCCTATGCATTACAGCATGCTTAGCTACATCTCTGGCATCTGCACGTTAGACTCCAGTAGCACTCACACTCCCAAGTTATGGCAGTCAAATATGTTACCCCCTCTGCTGAAGAAAATTGTTCTGAGTTGAAAACCACTGCCCTATGGCTATCTCTTCAGGTCAGCGTGAGTTAGAGCATACACTTATTGAGCACTTGCTGAGATCCCCTGGGAGAACTGCAGTGCCTCACCTTCTCAGCGAGGTAAGGCTCAGCTGCCTTAGAATCACGCAGTCTGCTGGCATGGTGCCCACTCCCTTCCCTGCCATCAGTCTGTGTCGTCTGCTGCCTGTACTGTTGAACATTTATCAGCTTCTATTGATCTGCTCTCTGTTCCACACTGAATCCAGGGCAGATAGCAAGTGTTATTAAAGCTTGCTTTAGTTTTCTTCCTACTTTATGGATCTGTGTTCTGTGAGAGCCATTCATTTAGAAGCTAATAAACATATCCTTATTGCTACCTTTAAAATCAGAGAATTACTTTTTAATTAAATGAACACATGTGCTTAGAATTGCATCTAATTGGTAATGCTCCATACCCAGCAGGTATTATTACTTTCATACCACTGTTTCTCTGTGCTGCTGCCATTCCCCCCACAGTACCCCCTGTTCCTATGCAGGGATCACTCTCACTTTCATCATACTGGCAGCATTTCTCTGTTTATATCACTAGTTTTTGCACTGAGGCCACACAATCTATACTCACATGTCCCAAAGACCTCTTACTTCTCAAGTGTCCCAGGCTACCAAGGCATCCCTACCTGTTGGCCTCTTGGGTCACTGATCACACATTTTACTTTCTCAGCTTTTGGTGTAAGATTTTTATTAAAAATCAGATCCTTAGGAAATCTAATCATCATCTGGTTGCACAGGAACTGCTTTACTGACTAGGGCCAATAGGAAGATCAGCCTCTGAAGGGAAAAATAAAAAAACGGACATTCAGTCTGTTTTCCCACTGTTGTGCCTAGGAGATCCGTGGTGCTTCATATTGTACCTTATGCACTTTTTGAATAACACAAGTAAACAGAGGGTGTGGTTAAAAATATCTACTATATTTAATTAAAGATAAGAAATTAATTTTTAAAAAATATAAACTTAAGCCCTGGCTAGATGGCCTTATTGGTTGGAGCATCATCCTGTACACCAAAATGTTGCTGATTTGATTCCCAATCAGGGCACATACAAGAGGCAGCTGATCAATGTTTCTCTCTCTCATTGAAGTTTCTCTCTCTCTTTCTTTCTCTCTAAAATCAATAATCATCTCCTCAGGTGAGGTTTTTAAAACATATATGAACTTAAGATGTAAGGGAGTATCTCTCTTACTCACTGGATGAAGAAACCAGAATATTGTTTATTTATTGTGAGGCAGGGAAACCTAATCATACAGGAAAACTTGAATGTGAAGTATTATTATAGTGTGCCAGAAGTTCAGAAATAATAAAGTAAAACCAGTAAATCACTGAAGTAGTGATTAGTAAAAGTTTATCAAAGAGGCGTTGGGAGGATGGATAAAAAAGGTAAAAGAGATTAAGTATGAATCGCCAGTTATAAAAATAGTCACAAGATGTAAAGTGCAGCTCAGGGAATATAGTCAATAATATTATGATAACTATGTGCGGTGTCAGATGGATTCTAAACTTATCGGGGTGATCACTTTGTAAAGAATATAAATGTTTAACCATTATGTTGTACACCTGAAATTAATATAATACTGTATGTCAAAGATAATTGAAAATTAAATTTTAAAAAGGCTTATTGTACACACATCAAAAATACAGTTTGAAAACTGGGGGCACTCAAACCAAAGATAGAATGAGTTTCAGGGGTATATTATTATAAAACAGCTTACATAGTGAGAAACAGTGGCTGTTTATTCTTTACACTAATTGATCATAATATTAGAATTTTGAATGGTTACTTTATATTAATCGTGGGACAAAATTCAAGTTTTGCTTATGATTTCCAGAGCATGAGCAAGAAATAACTCAGGTCAAGTTAGTCTCGCAAAATAAGCTAAATTAAGCTGTATTTGTATGACTAAACTGGTTTTGTCCGCCGAGGGAATTTTGCAAGGCTGGTCTCTCTTTTTTATTTCAGCAGAAGTGTAGGTTATTTTTATCATATTCTGTATTATTTGCAGAAGTATAGGTTATTATAAACTTGGAAAAGTCTATTGTAGTGGTTGTTGATAAGCCTTATTTTGTATTTTCATAGTGCAGTCATGAACTTGGCATTTGATGCTCAATATCCATGGATGCAAGATCCAAAATCCCTATTGTTCAACCTATGTGTCAACTGATATTTTCCAAACCTTTTCAGAAACTCAAAAGCTGAGATTTTTTTTTTTTCCATTTCTCTTTGCATTCCTGCTGTAGAAATCCTATCCCAAAGGGAGGAAACAGTGGGAGACGGTAGAGGTAAAGCAAATTTGTGGTTAAAAAAAAGAGGGATGAATTAAAGTTTATTTTCCCAGAATACAGGTTTTTATTATCTGAAGTAAGATAACTGATTTGAGTTATATCCACCTCTGAGGGCAGTCTTAAGTATTGGGGAAATAGACAAACCTGACTTCAAAGGACTAATAAATTCCAATATTTTCCCTAACATTCTCAAGCAGAAAGTAAAACATTTGATTCTAAAATTATAGAAAAAGCCCTGGCTGGTATGGCTCAGTGGATTGAATGCAGACCTGAACACCAAAGGGTCACTGGCTCGATTCCCAGTCAGGCCACATGGCTGGGTTGTGGGCCAGGTCCCCAGTAGGGGGAGTGCGAGAGGCAACCACACATTGATGTTTTTTTTTCCTCTTTTTTTTTCCCTTTCTTTCCCCCTACCTAAAAAATAAATAAATAGATAAATCTTAAAAAAAAATGATAGAAAAAGCATAAATACATATTGAGAAGAGAAGTAAGAATTTGACTTAAATCAACAATCCTTCAGGACCTTTCTAGAAGGCAAGATTGCTTAGGGAAGGTAGGGGGATTGATACCTGGAAGCAACGAGGAACCAAGAAGTGAGTAGGTAGAGCAACACGCAAGATAAAACATTTGTAGAAGAACTGCATAATTTTGTTTAGGACAACATTTTTTTTCATTTTCCCATATATTCTCTCTCTCTCTCTCTCTCTCTCTCTCTCTCTCATGAACCATGGGAATTTGGTGAAAATATATAGTTTATACAGGCAAATTCACAGTTAAGAATAAATTTACTACTGTAAATAACTTGGGATTCCAGAAAAAACATGACAGAAATAGATGTTAAAGATTAAGAATGCCAAGTTTAAATATATCAGAAAAATGTGATAGGTTCCAAAGTCTGAACCATAAAGACCAAAGAAGTCTGGCAAGTTGATTTGATAATGGTAACGGGAGAAAAAGTTCTCATTCCTTTCCCTTTCACATGACTATATTCTATTCAAAAGTAATGCCTCCACATTTTCTATACATACTCCAACTTCTCTCCAAGTTACCATCATTGAAGAGTTTTAAGTTCCCCATGAAGTCATAATGGCACCATAGACTCAGGCTGTGTGAAAGTGAATGTTAGGCTGATGCAGCTCTATCCTGCACCACGCATCTACTCTTCCTCCCAGTTTTCCTTTGAGGTCATTCCCTTTTCCCTGGTCATTCCATCCGGAATCTGAGAATTGCCTTTACTCCTTTTTCTATCTTTTCAAGGGACTTTCCACATACTGGAGTAGGGTGGAGAGGAAAATCCAGATTAATACAGGAAAAAAACAACACAGAATGGTTTTAATAAGTAGAAACAGGATTGTCGTAGATGCAAGGCTAAGAGTATTTCCTCATCTGTGCATGCAGCTGTTCAGCGTTGCAGGCTGAACATTTTAAGTGGGTGTCTCAGGGCAGACAATAGCTGTTTATTTTTCCCATGGTTCAGGTGGAAACATGAAAGTATTCCCCCTGAATTGCTCTAAGAAAGTAATGAACTTTACACTTGATTTTCTTGATTCTGATTTAGATCACACCTGTTGTGTATGAAAACAGTACATACATGAACCACAACTCTTAGGTAGAAAATGTTGCTGTTAGTCTTTCAGTTTCTGAGTGCCTCTCTGTGGCTCTTCTCTTTGCCATGTTCCTCTCCAGGATTTGAAGCAACACACTCTCTTGTTGAAAAAAATAACGAAGGGGGTGATATGAGATATAAAATTAATGTTTTTAATTTATAAACAGTTGACATTATATTGAAGTGCTAATGTTCTCTGAAGACTTTCCAAGTTGACAGGAATCAAAGCTTAAATAAAAGGAATGATGTTTCTACAGACAATTTCAGACAGCATGGGGAGAAGGAAGGTTGTTTGTGTCTGTTTTTGTTTAATCAGGAGAATCTGTCCTTGACAAAATTTAAAATATTCATGTGGTTTCTGTGCCATGTGTTATGAAGTTATGAAAATATTTAGATAATCAGTTTATTCCCTTAGCATGGATACAACAATATAATATACATATCACATTTTAGATTACATTGTTTTTTAGATATTTGAAATTAACATCTTCAGTAATTATTTGTAAACAAGTCAACAGTTTTAATTCTTCTATATTAATCAAAAAGACATGGTCACCTTCAAAATATAAGAAAAAGTTTCAATTATTTAAAAAGTTTCTGGCAATATTAAATCATTATTATCCCTTTTAAAGAAATTACTATATAGATATAATTTTAAGGAGATATTTAAGGCACCCACGCTAAAATTTTAGGTGGTTTTTTTGTTTGTTTTTTTAGGTGCTGAGTGATTCTATTTGGGAATGCAATACATTATATTATATATAGTCTAATGGTATGTGATTTTACTAGAGTCAGTTAAAATTATAAATCATGGAAGGAACATTTGGATAGATGAGAAAATATAGAAAATTTACAATCAATTTTTAAGAGAATGCTATATCATATATCGAAGAATCTATAGTATATTAAGTAGTAGTTATGTTGCGGGAAAATGAAGCGACCAAACTCCTGATGAGAGGTATGAGTCACAGACCCTTTATTATGCATGCGGACCCTAGGGGGAAATCTCCAAATCCAGGGCCCCGAACCAAGGGAGGGATTGGCTTATATATGTTCAGGCAGTGACGAGAAACTATGTGGCAGAAGATTACAGGAGCCAGGAGCGGAAGTTAGGTCTAGCTTTCCTTATTTGGGAGACAAAGAAAAAGGCACATGAGCTTGGGACTTTCTGCCTACGTGACAAGACTCACGCATTGCTTACTAGGCAAGACTTCCTGCCTATGTGGGCCTAGTGGCAAGCAAGGGTTACAGAAGCTTGATGCAGCAGTTAAATCTAGCTATCTTATTTGGTAAAAACAAAGCACAGAATGTTACATGATTCAAGCTAAACACAAGTTCTACAATCAAGGACAAAGCACAGGGGCTAAATACGCAAGTTGCAAAGTACAGAGACAAAACATGG